>JAQQZZ010112195.1:0-15299 GCA_030265115.1 Mopalia vespertina | reverse complement strand
CGGATTAAACTAGACTATCAGTGTGGAGTAACTTCAGCTAATAGCGGATTGAACATACAGTGACTGTGGAGTGCCTTCAGCTGATAGTGGATTGAACATACAGTGACTGTGGAGTGCCTTCAGCTGATAGCGGATTAAACTAGACTATCAGTGTGGAGTAACTTCAGCTAATAGCGGATTGAACATACAGTGACTGTGGAGTGCCTTTAGCTGATAGCGGATTGAACTAGACTATCAGTGTGGAGTAACTTCAGCTAATAGCGGATTGAACATAAACTATCAGTGTGAAGAGACTTCAGCTAATAGCGGATTAAATTTTATAGCGCTTCGACCAACCACCCCCAGGCCCATATTTGGACAAGCACTAACATATGAATTAACAAATTTGATGCGTTTCAAAACATTGTGTTTTACATGCTTCATGAAGATGAAGGAGATTCATTGTTTCAATAATTCTGCAAGGTTTTGATTGGTGTCAGTTCAGTGTAATGGCCTGATGATTTCAAAACTTACAAAAAATTTGGACTTAAATTTAATTCATTTACATCTATTTATTGAAGTCTGTTTCAATTTGTTATTTAAACTTTTACATTGCTCAAATGTAGCCATTTGTTTGTAAATCCTTCTCATGTTTGTCAAAACTTGACTGTAAGTTATTGGAGGTTGGGAATAATGCTGTGTGTAGTTAGTTATACAGCTGAGGTCATTGTGAGGCACCACTTCCTTTAATACGGAAGGAAGAAGAAAGTTTGAATGACCTGAGTGATATAGTTAGAAAACATCCCAATTTTGTCTGTGGTTTATCTCCATGGATGCCCTTCAGATTGAATGGCAGTTACTTCATTTTTGTTTACTATTTTAAATTTTGAATCATTTGAGGTTAATTATGTGAATGGTCCCAAGCCATGTTTATTTGTAAAGGAGTTACCGATTGGTAGACATTTATATTGACACATGACAAATTTTGTACATACATAATATATATCCATTTTATGGTACATGTTGTTAGGTATGTATTTGTCAGGCCTGAGCCAATTGCATTTCAAAGTTCTGATACTTGATGAGAAAACTATCTAAAGCATTAGAAAGGAGGCTCTGTGTTTTATTTGTTTTACCCTTTAACGATGTCAACAGTTTAATTTCATTATAATATGTGCATTTATGTTACAAAAATGTATACATATATATATTTTTAATTTTTAATATTTGTACTGAAAAACATCCATTATTAAAGTGCTTCTTTATTATTTGGTATTAAGTAACTTATAGTCAGTGTTGATTATTGCCCCTCTCTCCCACCCCACGAAATTACAAAATTAGAAGAGAGGAAAATAAAATTCTGGTCGACAAAAATAGAAAGAACACACCCTGATGTAATTATCACACTTGCGATTGTCTCAACGTGACGAGACAATTAACAAAAATGCATGCAGTATGGTTAAATACAACAGTAACGGTTTTGAATGTGTGTGAAACTAAGTAGATTTAATTATCTCCCTTGGACAAGGCAGGTGGTTGGAGGGAGCTTCCTGTTGCCCTGGTACTTTCTGAGCTAAAGAGGAACAGGAAGCTGATATGTTTGTGATGTCGTGGAATTTTTCCTGTGATGTTTTTGTTTGTTACCAGTGGTGTCGGGGGTGGTTTCCTTCACCCATTGGGCTGGCAGGCCGTCATGTGAGTGAAATACCCTTGAGTACGACGTAAAATCCCAATCAATCAAACAAACAAACAAACAAACAAACCTTTAAGTACCCTAACGGTCGAAGTATTTGGAGTGTAATTTCATGGAAAGTTGACCTTTGGTGCCTTAGAAACTTTATTGAACTGTTGACATATATTTCTTTCCTCTATATATAACTTTAAGAGTAGATGTTTTTGACAGAAAAAGAAAATCAGTTATCCAATTGCTAGGCATTTCATGTTGCTAACTGTATTTTAAATTAATTTTGTTTAGATTTTTTGTTAAGCATATCCTTTGTTGTATTTATTGTATTTTTTACCATCTGACAGCGGCAATGGAACGACCATATGCCGATGGAAAAAGTGGAGTTAACAAGATTTCCTTCCGGTTTTCCACTGTATTCATGCAAGTATAGCACTGTGAAATGGACAATAAGTGAAATACACTTATTAATACCCTTGAAATACGACGTTACACCCTAATGAAGCAAATAAACAAAATTTTCTAACACCACTGCTAATCGCAAATGAACTAGAGATTAGGCCGAATTAACGTGCTTTTAAAACAGGGTACCAGTTTAACATGATGGCAGAATTCTACCTAGATGGTTTCGGAATAGCCTGTGGAATCCTGTCGAAACTGTCCAAAGCGAATAACGGCGCAGGGATTATGCGCTAGGATAATGTGGGTTAGAAAGTAACCAAAATCTGCATGTTCTGCATGGTATAGTTTAGTCAGCAGATGATTAAAAGAATGAAATCGCACTGTGTACGAATTATTGAATTATTGTGAAACCGGCTTTTGTAAAACCTTAATATTCACAACAGTCATTAAATCTAGTAGATTAAGCTTCTATGACCATACTATTCACACAATTTGTATAATTTCAAGTAACTATGTATTTATTTATTGCTCCACAAAACTTTTATTATTGGCTTGTAGTTGTTTTCATTGGTTGTAAAAGGGCACTTATTCTCTTTGAGGTGATATTATTTACCGATGTTCCAGATACGTTGCGGCATGCTGTGGAATGTCCGCAATACAAGAACGAGAACTGTAGAATTATACTTTAAAAATAGGAAAAAGTTGTCTCCCTTCGTTTAAAGGCATTACTGTATATTTAACCTGCCCAAACATCAGTATATCTTGTTGACTATAAAATATTTTATTTTTTAAAGCGGGTATCGTCTGTTACATTTTATTTTACATAACATTTATGTAAATAAAACTTTTTAACAGAAATTAAAGTCGTTATATTGTTCTTGGCTGCATGTCTACTTAAAACTGGATGATGATTAACATAGGAAAACATATTTTATGGATGTGGTAGTGTCGATTACTGTTGGAATAGACCGTCAATGTAAATGATTGAAATACCTTTGAACCTGACCCTCGAGCTAAGGGTAGTTTGTTTTAAGTTTAGCAATAGTGTCTTTACTTAGCACTGGACGAAGATTTACTTTGTAACTCTTATCAAAACACATTTTATGGTTGAACTAGTGTCTATTATGAATACATTGCGTCATAAAGGTGAAATACCATTAAGCACGGCGTTAAACACCAATCAACTGTTCATGCAAATCAGACAGTCTGTATTTGTTTGGACTACAACTGAAAGAGTAACTGTCGTTTTTATTCTTAAGGCACAACAAATACATTTTGGTTATGATAGCAGTTTTGTTTGATGTGAATCCGTGTCCGTCTTAGAAGTGGTGATGGATATCTAGTCTCCTTGTAATATGGCAAAACGACAAACACCCAGGGAATGTCTATTGCTCGAGTACCGATCGAATTGAAAATAAGACTGGTTCCAGCAATGTTAATGAGAGCCGATGTCAGCACAACCCAAAATCGATATTGGTAACCTAGGGAACCATTACCATGTAGACAACCAACCACACGATTCTGGAAGATTTTAACATAAATTATTCCAGGGCCATTATCGATTTTAAGAGCCCGTGACGTCATTGGCAAATCGCTACCATACAGCGAGAGCACCAACATTGCTTCCTTTATTCCAGCACGGAGAACGAACGGGCGCTTTAACACAAGAACATTTCCGCTGGAATCCAATTTTCGCTCCACATTTGAGGCTAATTCGTTAGTCGTTTAATCAGGTAAGACAATACACCAATAATTTGGTTTTCATCTTGTAGCGAACAGAGATTTTTGTTAATAATAGACTCTTTATATTTTCGAAGTCTATACACCAACATGCCAGACGTACAGAAACAGAGCCTGCCGTGTGAAATCCATTGGCATATGGCATAGAGTTGTGTATGTTGTCTTCGATTATGGACACACGAATTTGTTCCACGTCTTGGGCAAATATACAAAGAAGATTGTCAGAAAGTGTTTGATTCTGTATTTTAAGTTTGTTCTTGTTCTTTTGTCGCATCTGAATTGTTGGAATATGATGAGAGAAAAATGTATTTGTTGAAATGCATAGACTGGCCCGATCTTAATCGCGGTTGAAATAGAATACCAAAGAAGAACAATTGTAGAATAACCGTTATACTATACGAGTCTTCGTTTATGTGTATCGTGAAACTTTGATAAGCGAATATACTTGGGTCTGTTCTGAAAAATAAATGTTTGTTTATTATAACGAGGAAAACGTCCTCCATTTACTCCCCACCTTAAATATGTCCACATATTGGAAAGCATCCACATATTTGTCATCCATACTGTAAAATGTAGACTTCACTGGGACTCCCTGAAATAAGGAGGAACAGTTGTTTTTAGTTGGGGTTTTTTCCGTATTTTGGTATCTTATCCTGTAGGCCTACATATCAAACCTGTTTACGTTGTAAGATGTGTTGACGTCCTGTGAGACTCTTGTTGCTTTTTGCTCATTATTACCAGTCGCATTCAGGATGGCTCTCTTCATACATTTGGACTTAAAATGTTGTGGGCGGATTTTTCTTTGGGATTCTGTTATTTATTTAAAGCTCAGCATACAAAGTTTGTGGCAGAAGCCAAGCTACGTAATTTTTGAGCCACCGTCAATTTAATGAATACATAGATATATATTTCCCAGTCTTAATCTGGAACCTATTCCCGGCCAATACATAAATATAGGAAATGTATATATGAACAAGAAGCCAAAATGTCCATTCCTCTTTGTATGATGGTATTTATAATACAGACACGTTTAATAATGCATTAAAATATCGAAGAATAAAAAAACAATACAAACAGATGATCGATAAAATGACGTTTTTTGCAACTCTGCGCTCGTTTGCTGAAAAAATATTTCCAAAACACTATAGTCAAATGTTTTCCAGTCCATGTTTAGTGCTGGTGCATGATGGAAGCTTGCGGAGTCCTCTGCTCTGTGAGCTATACTTAGGGACAACACCAATCTCGCACAATGAATCTCGACTGTGTTTGACCTGTCGTTAGTTGCCAGTGATGATGAAGGGGATTTTGTTTGATCACACATTGGGCTGGCACACCCTCATTTGTGTAAAAAAATAAATGACACACTCTCATTTGTGTACAAAATAACCTTCAAGTTACAACCTAAAACACCAACCAAGCACACAAACAAATCCATTTACACCCAGCTGTACTAAACGATTGGCAGGTGTAAATCGCCTAATTCAACTAGACAGGTGCGTGTCAACCAACTGAAAATTACATGAACCAGATGTTCGTTTCGAGTATCGATTTCTCAATTATTTACTAGATTTTTTATAAATGTTATTTTCCCCATTCCTTTTTTAAAAAGTCAATTCTAAAGTCTTCAATGTTGATGTTTCTTAAAAGTGCTAAGTGTTTTTTTTTCATCCAGGTATATAGGTATCCGTTATATACAGCATACGCTATACTAATGATTATGAACATGATGACGTAATCGCCGCGTCATATATAATAAGTAAATAAAGGAAGATCTGATGACAATCCATATGTTTTGTAGAACGTGTGGCAATTTTGGCGAAAGGGACATCGATTATAAATTAATTAAGGATCAAGCTTTTGGGCTTATTTTGATGAACAATGACAAGGTCGATATGCCAAATTTAATCACCTAGATATACTGCTGACAGTTTAAAGGAATTGATCGAATAGATTTTATATAGATTTATAGCAAGTGGACCGAAGTGTATAAAGACATATAATTGCTACAACTAGTCTTTATTATAAACATCCCAATTTGAAATAAATCACATTAGTTAATAGACGATATTTGATTTTAGTTTTCTATTCAACTATTCACTGATTGATAATTGTATTCACCAAATAATTATTTAAGTATGTACATAGTCATTCACAATAGTTTGGCGGGCATAAAGTCACAGGAGGACTTGTCCTATCCCTTAATGAGGTAATACACGCTGAGGCTATATACACATAGTGAATTAATTTCTTTACATGGATGTCATATACCATTAAGCCTCTTTATAACATCCCTCTTTCTCAATTTAACTAAATTAACAATTGCATTATCATAACAGTGAAGAATGACATATATAGATATTGATTTTGGTGGCGACCAGCAAAATGTTCTTTCTCTTGATTAAAAATACATATTCCGATTTTATTCTGAAGAACGTCCGTTACTAAGGTGTAATTTCGGTGGGTTTTTTTTTGATGGCTAATGAAGTGTTTTAATTTCCATCTGTTGTCAGCTGCTAATTTAACAAATTGTTCCCTACCCTTATGCGATTTAAGCCGAGTTGACAGTGTAATTTCATGGTAATGATTATATATTTTGAAGTTAATTGCTATCGACATCAGGGCGGGACATATTCGTGTAGTAACCTCTTAATCACATATGTTCTCATACTCTTGACCCTATCTTCCTTTATGATAGGGCGGGTGGTAGGAGGGAGCTTTATGTTGCCCTGGTGCTCTCACAGCTAAAGGGACGCAGGAAGCCGATCTGTTTTGTGATGTCTGTATTGCGTCCTGTGGTTGTCCTGTATTTATCCCCTCTTTGTTTGTTGCCGGTGGCGTCGAAGGTGGTTTCCACCATTGGGGTGGCACGCCGTCATGATGATGTGAATGAAATAACCGTAAGCATGGCGTTAAACCCCAATCAAACAAGCAAACAAACAAACAAACAAATCCTTTATGATAGGTTATAATGTTTATGTCTTCTCAATTAATGACCGTTTTATGAATCTAGAATATGTTTTTGTTTCAGTATCTTCCACCATGTTGACTCGACTTTTACCGACCTTGGTAGCGTTGGTAGGTTTCACTACCAGTTATCAATATCCTGACTCCGCAGCATACAATGATTTAATGGGCAACCTCTATCGTCTCGCGGACATAGAGGATTTACGAGAAAACCAGCGAGACTTGTATGAACCAATCAGCGGCTTGGATAATCGTGATGCCGGCTGGAATGACGTAGTGTACCCGGATCTTCTCAACGATGCTCAGTTACGGGACCAGGAATATCAACCGCAGAATCCTCTATACGGCTATCAATACATGTCAGGTAAACATGTCTTAACTTGATAAATAAAACACAAATAGAAGAAAGAAACGAAATAATACGGAATTAAATAAAATCCGCATAACGAACAAATAAAAAGTGTTAAATATGACTTATTATTTTATTATGGTGACCATACATATAACATTTATTCATTTATAAAACGTGTTTTTGTAATCCAATGTCAACTGTAGTTGATAGGTTTAAGGATGTTTGTATTTTCCTCGTTGGCATGGACATTTGGAGTTTGGCTTGTCGCTTCATCCGATAAATTACAATGATGTTCACAATCCTCAAAAGCCTAGGCTATAGCTATATGGACTACAATCTGATTAAAACTAGATCTATAATGTCACTGGTGATGTGACAGAGAAGCTGTCAAAACCGTATACCGAAAGGCGTCGACTGGTTGGTCTAGGATAACCAATCAGAGATCATCTCATGACTTTGACCTTTCATGAACCTGACCGTGCGTATAACTGAGACAAGAAAATGACCAGGAGATAATTAAGATATGGTTTTAAGCAGATAGAGCCAAATATAATGTCTTTTGATTGTTCTATTGTACAATATATATTTTGAATAATGTACAATATATATATATGGTTAAAACATGATGAGTTTAAGGAGCAGAGCACCTATAAATGCCACGGATGTACAGACTTATCATTACAATTATGTTGCTTTTTTTGTTTGGATTGAGTAAATGCTGATATCGATTTTTCGTCTAGGTGGAGCTGGTGAAGGTGAGCAGCACCTGACACCTACAGGGGAACTGAACAATAAACAGGAAGTCAAAACAGACAAAGTTTTACCTGCATATTGTAACCCACCTAACCCATGTCCCGTGGGATATACCGGTAAGAAAAAACTTTGTCTGAAAAGTGAACATTAACAGGAGTTTCGACATTTTTGGGTTAACACTTTCTTAGTCTGAACAGATTCTAGTTCCAACATTTTGCGGATTGGCGGAGTGTTCTATAGGCTAGCTGACCGGCATTTACAGCTGACAATTCATGAGAGTCGTGAGTTCGATTCCGGACGGAAAATAACGTTGATCTACATGTGAATGACTCCATGAATGTTCGTTTTTAAATGCTGTTAACCAGCGAAGGGTTTAATCAAAGCGGACTGCTCCTATAGATGAAATGACCCGAATTTTCTGTAGGAACTTTCCTGTTTTTAAGTCGATGTATGGAGCCAAGTTATAGGATTTGGAATATACAATTGTTACTTTAAAACTCCACAAGAATTATCATGTGCTTAAAAAATGTTTTTGGATTGATTTATAACTTTTTGTACGGACACAGAAGGAATGCTGTGTTGATACAACAACTCAAAAAAGACAAATCATAATTTAAAAAAAAAATGTATATTTATTTTTTTCGTACAGAGAAGGACGGTTGTGTGGAGAATTTTGAGAACACAGCTGACAATAACCGAGAGTTCAATTCCAACCAGGAATGTTCTTGTGACGCCGAACACATGTACAAATGCCCAGACGGAAGCAAAAAGATTAACACTAAAGCTGATGAGGCCCCGGCCCCAGATGTGAACCAGTTAAACAAAGTCATGCAACAATTGAGCGAATTAGAAGACCCTGGAACCCTGCTCGCTGATGACGGAGATTTCGATCCAGATACCGTGGTGAGTAGTGTACAACTGCCGAGGTGGTTAATACAATAATCAAGAATCGACGTTTAATATAAAAGCGAAGGATAAGATACAGAATTGTTCGATACAATATCAGATAAATTGTAAGAGTGTATTTATTAACCATTTTATTTGACATATTGACAATTGGATGTGCATGTGTAATCATTTACATCGTCTGTAAGTTAATGGTAAGTTTGAAGCAAAAGTGACAATAAAAATTGTGATACTGATGTTATTGTTTGGCAGTTTTTAATTGATATTACTTTCTTATAATTTCAGTTCCTCCATCCTTACACAAATGGTGAAAAGAGACATTCCAGAGTAGCCAAGAAATCCCCAATACGTATCAGTAAACGTTCAAATATGGATCAGGTGAGAATATGCAGCTGGTTATAACTTAATTATAAGGCGCAAGGCCAAGAGCTAGCATGTTCTAGACATGCTATATTATTGGCTAATATAAAACGACCAATAAGGTCAGTCTGTAATTTAAACAATGGTAAGCATCGATGTGCCCATGCAGCTGTATAGGCAATCAACACATGAAATGTATACAAAAATACAGAAGGCTAATTTACTTCCAGTTTTAATGCAATTGGCATTTTTTTTACAATTAGTTTTAATTGGAGTTTAAAGTAATCAGTACCAAAATCGATTGAAAAAGTCAACAATCAAGTCAATTAGTTACTAATATTATAACAGAACTATAATGCATTTGTATTGGATTATACTGTATTATGCTTAATGACATTTAAAACTCCATTTGGTTACTTTCAGTTTATCTCCGAGGGAATGGAAAATCCGTACTTTATGGGAGCCCGTAATCACCATTCTTCTAAGAGATCACCAAAGTATTTGGGTTAGGTTAATAATGTTTAAGAGAAAATTTAAAATAGCTCAGAATCGTTATTTTCATTTCAATTAACCTGTGATTATTGTTGCACTGGCCTATAAGTTCTATGGGTTTCATGGTTTTATGGCCGTGGGCCTTGTGAAGGGGGACATGCATCTATGGGTGGTGATTTACTTGGATCTCATAGAATGTACGAGAGAGGAAGCCCAAACGAAACTTTGTATCCTCCGATAAAATTTCTCTCAAAGACCTGGTAGCTCAGCCAAAACATTTAGCTCTTTGGTTAATTTAAATAACAAAAAGTTCGTACAGTATATACTTAAATAATCAATGTTCAAGAATTTAGCCTTTGTTTCCATATTTTCAAACCATCACATGAATATGTTGTTTCTTCAAAACTGTGGTGACACTGGCTCAGTGGCCAGTACATGTCAATATAGCCTCCACTCCCTTATATATGTGTGTGCTTAGATCACAGGACGTTGTTGTTTAACATACTAGTAGTGTGTGTCATTCCAGTATACACTTTAAAGCTGTGTGTCCACCTGGATTGTATAAGGGCAGTTCCTTGGTGACATTAAAGATCACCGGTGTAGCGGAGGTTTTCTTGTGATTTTTCGAGGTTTTCTACCAAAGTCGCCACATACGTGACATGCGCTTCTGTACGACCTTTTACACCAACTAATGAATAAAGAAACGAATAAATAAAGAACTAAATAAATAAATATATATTACATACTAGTATGCAGACTCTTCGTGCAGAGATTAAGATTATTTTTGGAAATAAAGATGTATATAAATGAGCCAGGGAGTGTAGCAAGAAGACCCTTTAGCCTTGATTGCGTTAAGCAATTTTATGTTATTTTAGAAATCAATCATTAATGAACAATTGCTTTAGTCAGCTATCAACGTTATAAGAAGAATAACATAGGCCTATAAAGACGATTCCTTCGTCTTAGGAATTACCAGTACACATAATGTTATGTATTGAACTGTGAACTTATATTGTATGATTGTATGATTTGAAGTTGAATCCCACCGAATATAAACATATCCTATATTCTTTGTTATGTTCAATTGTTATGTTCGAGCCGCTTGTTTCTGTGACGTTGTACATATAAACTGTATGTTTTAAAACTATAGGTAAATGTTTTGTTTTGTCTCCTGTTAAGTTATAAAAATAAAAACGTGTTTGTCGAAAACCAAATGTGTGTGAAATTTGACTTCAATAAATGAAGATGGAACGGAGCTCGGACATAGGCACAAAGTGTCCATGAAGTTAATAGATGTATAATTATTTTATAAGACGGTTCATCCCACGCGAACCATATAGGTTATTTTTGATGAAGTTGTGAGTCTCGCGGAAAATCACGCGAAGCGTTATTCTGACAAATTCATATTGAGACAATTTTACAATTCATAAAATATTATATATAAATTATTTGTCGCGCTATACTGACCAGAATTTTATCAGTTTTGACAATATCCATCTATATTTTTTGGTAGCTTTCCTGGCAACAAACCATGTACAATTTAAATGCGTACAGAAAGGCCATCATGCAATGCATATCAAATAACGTGTTAGCTCAATTATTTAAAAAAAATAGACAGCGGCTATATATATCCTTTATTTATAACCTCTGACAAAAAAAGGCACGTTTCTCAAGTATTCCCAGAGTAGGGTTTACTTTTAAACTTCCAATTAAAGTCCTCTATTATCCGTTTCTAGTTTTAATCATCATACAAACGTTGATTGGTTCCCGACTGAGTTTGTCAGCCAGTCAGTTAAACGGCTACGGGTTTACATACGACATAATCAAGTTGCTGTCTGAAACGGTCTAAATGACAGGACAATTGATTTCCTTCGTTGTGACCGTGCTCTGGCCATCATCGTCACAAACATCGGCTTTTGTCAGCGGGTTAAAACAAAAGGATTTGTAACTATAAATAGCATATATATAAGTCACAATAAAATTATGCAGCGTTGGTGACTTTGGTGTTCAGTAGAGACGACGTACAAATGGCTAAAAATCCGCCTCCGATTGGGGCTTTAGGTACGAAGGCAGTTTTTGACACGACAAGCCGAGCATTTCGGAAATGTGCAATATATGATTGTTGCCTTAATGCATATGTATACTGAATGTGATCCAGGATATGCATTTTCGATTGTGGTAAAGTTCGAGCCATAGCTTGCTCAGCTAAATATATAGCTGCCTATGATACAAGTTTCGCGACTCGGCTGAATATTCTGGTATGAGACGCTCGGTTTGCCAAGGAGTTTAAAGGAGATTCAGTCGGAACAAATCATTTATTTATTTCCTTTTATTTTTGGCTAACAAAGATGAACCCTTAGCGAACCGCGCAGCTCAAACCTAGATCCAGTTACCGTCATTATAACAGCGTACACAATACTGACGGTACAGCTCCATCAAAAAAACGTCTTGCAGATTGAGATTTTTTATCCACACTATACACAGTTAGTAAAATCTTTTCAAACGAAATCAACGTAAAAAACGTCTGTCGATATACCTAAAGCTTTCATTTTAAAGCTCCTTACCTACACTCTTCAATTTTGTCGCCTGTATAAAGTCCAAAACTTTCTCTAGCAACCAGCTATCAAAGTTCTCCCAGCATCTTGTTACCTAATTCCCATGTGCCTTTGCTCGTTCACAACCATCTGACAAAAGGTAAAGTCCCAAGGTCAGAATCTGCTTCGCCGACAAAGGCTCATGGGAATCGGGTGCAGACAAAATCTCAAGCTACAACGGAAAGGGCTATAATGGCTCAGCCAGCTCAAACAAGCATTTCTGCTCATGCATCGTAACATTGGTGCAAACTATTTTACTTATGTACCATTTCAAATACAGTTTACCTGTGTGACAGGTCTAAAAAATGTCCGTCATGGTCTCCTGTGTGCTATTTATTTACTGTATAACAGGTAGAAATGATTAAACACCCCCACAGCCCACCATCCACTCCTCCTCCCCTCTCCGTCCCAATGTTTTCAAACGGAACACTGCAAAAGCAATATGATTGAAGATTTATCTCAAGTTTGGCATGAATTTGGTTACACTGTCTTTCAAATGAACATTATTCGAAGGTGATAGGAACTACTTTTTTAAAAGTAGACCTTTCCAAAATTTATTGTGCGACATTGTGCTACAGTTTGGTTCAGCGCAATAATTTAACAAAAACAAAATTTAAAAAATACTCAACGTATTTCACGATATAGATTGTGCATGGTTTACATTGTTCTCCAAAAATAAACTTTCTCAAAGCAAAATCTCAAAAGACCCATGCCCGAAAGAAGTTTTCACAGTAACATTAAGGGCAGGCACCATGAGAAGAACGTCTAGGAGGAACGTTGAAGGCATCACAAGAAGAACGCATGAAAGTTACGTTCAAGGCATCACGTGAAGAAGCCTAAACGTTACGTTCATTGTATCACGACAAGGTCTGAAAGTTACGTTCGAGGCATCACGAGACAAAAGCCTGGAAGTAACGTTCAAGGCATCGCAAGTGAAATGTCTGAAAGCTACGTTCAAAGGCATTTTGATAAGAACGTCTGATAGTTACGTTCAATGTACCAGAAGAACGTCTGTAAGTTACGTTCAAAGCATCCCGAAGAAAACGTATGAAAGTTACCTCCAAGGCGTCGCGAGAAGAGCGTCTGAAAGATACGTTGAATGCATCACGAGAAGCACGTCGGAAAGTAACTGTCAAGGCATCAAGAAAAACACGTCTGAAATAGTGTCCAAGCCATCACGAGAAGAACATCTGAAAGTTACGTTCAAGGCATCACGAGAAGTAAGTCTGGAAATAACGTTCAAGGCATCATAAGTAGAACGTTTGGAAGTTACGCCCAAGGCGTCCAGAGAAGAACGTCTGAGAGTTACCTTCAAGGCATCACAAATAGAACGTCTGAAAGTCACGTGCAAGGCATCACGAGAAGAATGACGGAAAGTAACGCTCAAGACATCACGAGAAGCACGTCTGAAAGTAACGTTAGAGGAATCACGAGAAGAAAAAGTATTACGAGAAGAACGTCTGGAAGTTACGTTCAAGGCACCCTGAGAAGAACATCTGCGAGTTACGTTCAAGGCATTACGACAAGAACTTCTGAAAGTTACGTTCAAGGCATTACGACAAGAACACCTAAAAGTTATGTCCAAGGCATCATGAGAAGTAAGCCTGGAAGTGACGTTCAAGGCATCACAAATATAACGTTTGGAAATTACGTTCAAGGCATCAAGAGAAGAACGTCTAAAAGTTACGTTCAAGGGGCCAGTTGCACGAAAAACGATTAGCCGCTAACACCAGATTTAATCGCTAATACCGGGTTAGAGATAGCACTTCAACACAGCGTGACGTTATTAAATTTTATAGCGCTTCGAACAACCGGTCCCAGGATAAGAACGTCTGAGATTTTGCCACCAGGTGGCGCCACCTGTAATCAGACATACTCCAAAACTTATCCCCAGCGACGTCTTGTCACATGGAACAATCATATTAAGTTTGATACGAATTCCACAAGAAGTTTTCAAGTCAGCATACAGAAACCAAATTAAGACTTTGCCACTAAGTGGCGCCAACTGTAGGTCGACACACGCCAAAATCAAATCCATGCAAGTGACGTCAGACAGACAACCCAATAACATATTACGTCAAGTCAAAAGACGGGCGTATAAAAAACTTTTCTGGATTAACAAGAACCACTCGTGAAAAACTTTTCAGGAATCAAAAGAATACGCGGAAGAAATTTTCCTGATATCACAAAAACAGCGTATAAAAGAACCTTTCAGCCAGTGATGGAAACTTTTCAGGAATCACAAGAACAACATGTAAAAAAAACTTTTTTTGAATCACAAGAACGTGTGAAAAACGTTCTTGGAATCCCAAGAACAACGCGTGAAAAATGTTCTTGGAATCACAAGAACAACGTGTGAAAAACGTTCTTGCATCACAAGAACAACGTGTGAAAGACTCTTTCCTGGAATCACAGGAACAAAGTGTGAAAAAAAAACCTGTCCTGGAATCACCAGTGCTAAAATTAATTTTAGTTGAACATAGCTGAACATTGCTCACGTTTGGTCATTCGGCTAAAGGCCATTTTGAAATTATGCCGATTGAAAAGACACACATTTATATTTCTGGGGAGGAAGCCAAAGAGAAACGCTTCTAAAAGAAGCTTACTGGATTAAGACTGTATCCATTAGGTTTCAACTTGGAACCGGATAAAGGCTCGAAGAATGATATCTTTTCAATCGGCATAATTTATATTTCTGGGGAGGAAGCCAAAGAGAAACGCTTCTTAAAGGGATGCTCCGGGCTGCAATAACCCATATATCCCTTGAAAGGTTACTAGTAATCATACTTAAATATGATATCGACTTATCGTTTCTTCATCTTATAAAATCACCGGAGGATTACGGGTATATACCTACCTACGATCACTGGTAGCTGACATTGTGGGCGTGGCAACCCTATTCATGACGTCACGCGACTCACGCTCTTCTGTGTTACAGGTTACAGGTGTCAACTGTCAAAGGTTTAAACAGTCGACTCTATGGGTCTCGTGACGTAGGTCCCCTAGTGTGACAAGAAAGATATCTGATTGGTCAATATTTGTGGAGCTCTTCTGTTTAGTGATTAAAGTAGCA
>JAQQZZ010112184.1:0-15299 GCA_030265115.1 Mopalia vespertina | reverse complement strand
TATAGCCTATGTAATGTAGTCACTCACTCCCAGTTTCTATAGCCTATGTGACTTTGTCACTCATTCCTAGTTACTATAGCCTATGTAATGTAGTCACTCACTCCCAGTTTCTATAGCCTATGTGACTTTGTCACTCATTCCTAGTTACTATTGCCTATATGTAATGTGGTCACTCACTCCCAGTTGCTATAGCCTATGTGACTTTGTCACTCATTCCCAGTTTATATAGCCCATGTAACTTGGCCATTCACTCTCTGTTTCTATAGCCTGAGTAACTTGGTCACTCAGTCCCAGTTTCTATAGCCTAAGTAACTTGGTCACTCACTTCCTGTTTCTATAGTCTTTTTTAACTGGGTCACTCAGTCCCAATTTCAATAGGCTACGTAACTTGTTCACTCATTCACAGTTTCAATAGCCTATGTAATGTGGTCACTCTTGACCCAGTTTCTATAGCCTATGTAATGGGGTCACTCTTGTCCCAGTTTCTATAGCCTATGAAGAGTGGTCACTTGCTGCCAGTTTTATAGCCTATGAGATGTGGTCACTCTTGTCACAGTTTCTATAGCCTATGTAATGTGGTCACTCTTGTCCCAGTTTCTATAGCCTATGTAATGTCGTCACTCTTGTCCCAGTTTCTATAGCCTATGTAATGTGGTCAGTCTTGTCCCAGTTTATATAGCCTATGTAATGTGGTCACTTTTGTCCCAGTTTCTATAGCCTATGTAATGTGGTCACTCTTGTCCCAGTTTCTATAGCCTTTAGAATGTGGTCACTCTTGTCCCAGTTTCTATAGCCTATGTAATGGGGTCACTCTTGTCCCAATTTCTATAGCCTATGTAATGTGGTCACTCTTGTCTCAGTTCTATAGCCTATGTAATGTGGTCACTCTTGTCCCAGTTTCTATAGCCTATGAAGAGTGGTCACTTGCTGCCAGTTTTTATAGCCTATGTAATGTGGTCACTCTTGCCCCAGTTTCTATAGCCTATGTAATGTGGTCGCTCTTGTCACAGTTTCTATAGCCTATATTTGGTACTCACTCCTAGTTTCTATATCCTATCTTTTTGTCATGTTACTGGATTATTATAAGTGTTGGCCGAATCTCTTCTTTCTTAAATCAATCCACACGGAAGTTGAACTACTTCCACCTTACAGATGCTATTATTGATTAATATTGGTTAACCACAGTAAACAACGACACATTACATTATAAACAGTAATTAACCTGATTTTCTAATTGGGTCATACGGGAATAGATCCATCAAACATTCTAACTGTATTTGACGCTTAATTACATCTACGTTCTTCTTTAAACACGGTGGCAAAGATATATACAATAATTCTGCGTATGGCACAGTGACCTTGATAGGGTGATATAAGCACATTTATTTGATACCTAGCAGAGTGATTGGCATCTAAGGTATGCGGTCCTCTGTGCCGCTATTGCGTGTCAGATAAAGCCAAGGCAATCTACTATAACCATATCTGATTTAGCGAATTCGCACTGATGCGTTTTTTTCGTGCATTAAACGGCCGAGGTTTTCCGGGCGTATTGTTCACATAGGTATGCCACAATCGACACGGTTTTTACACATTTTTTTATTATTATATTAAAAAAAAAAAGAATGCGGTTAATATCCTAATTATTGGCTATTTGTCCGCACTTCGTAACACTGAATCGTGCAACTATTGTTATATTTTCTTCATATAGGCCGCCAATTTTTAAGGACGAGAAGAAACCTAAAGTGTCCCATCTGTCTGCTTATCCGCGGGTTCTAGTCTGCACTGTCTAGGCCCCATAGCAGTAGGTACCATATATGCATACAGTCGTTGTTGCTCATTTTATGAAAATGTTTCTGTTCGCTCTGATACAAAAAAAAATCTTTCTATGTAACCTCCAATTTTTTTAATTACTATTCTGAAAAATAATTACAAACGAAGCTCATCGAGACTGTCTTTGTCTGATATTATTTTATCTGCGAAAAAACACTCAGCGTTATGGCGGATTTTTGTTCCCAATGAATCTATTTGTGATAAACTGTCTTTCTTGTCTTTTCTTTGTATTCTTTTTAATTATATACCTGAAATGTCTTTCTTAAGAGTTTTTATAATGAAGACATATTGTATTGTGATCGTCCCGGACAGGACATTCTTTTCAGATGAACTAAAACAAAGTCAGTGTTACAAACTCACCAGGACGATATAAATTGAGATTGTGGTCCAGTCAACCGTGTGCGTACATTATTAGTGCACACATTGCTTAACGCTCTAATGACTGTCGTCGACATCGATGATAATATAACATATTTTGTCAAAAAAGAAGAATGGAGTAAAAACAAATGTCTGATAATTACCTGGATAGCAGCCAGTTTGTTGACTGGTCCAGGTTAGCACAGTGCAGTCTGAAGGCCCACTGGCAAATAACAAGGGCAGAAATGAGACATATTTGTGATCAAGAAAAACATTAATAAGAAACTACATTTGTGTGGGTTTTAACGCTTACAATAGGAGGGTATAAAACTCTCTGATGGCAAAATATTTAGCAAGCACACTGTGTAATTATTATCCCACTTGGAATAGTTTCAAAGCGTCAAGACAATTGACATATCTCCCTCCCAAAACGTCCTACAGTTTGGTTAAATATATGGGCAAACTGATGACCTCCATGTTTTGACTTGGAAAATAGCTCTGATTTGTGACCGTGAATAATGCTCTCTATTTAAACTCCTTAATAAATTATTCTGCTCTAAAGGATTTTCATTTTATAGTCCTCAACTTAAAGAGAATAATAACAGATTTGAAAGAAAGAATGATCTTTTCTTGGCGGATTTCTGGTAGTTCTAACTTTAATGTTTAATGTGTTAGCCAATGATGCATACAGGCCTAATAGCCAAGGTGTGCAATTTTGGTAATTTTGGTTAAACTTCGCGTTGAATCAAGTCAATTCAAACCCTACTAACTCCTTTTTGTCTATAGTTCATTTCAATGAACAGTGGTCATCCGTATGTATGACTAACATAGTTTACCATAAGCAATACGAGCGATATTTATTTTCCCATCTTTTGAAGTTGTTATACTCATATGACGGCATGCCAGCACAAAGGATGTTGAAAACCATTTCGACATCACTGGCAACAAACAATGACGAAACAGACCAATTACAAGATGAAAAATGAAATGCACAACAACGAGTCGACTTTGTGGCGCCATTAGCTCTGAGAGCACCGGGGCAACAAGGACAGGACACGACACAAAAACATCACAAACAGCACGACCCCGTGTTGTCCTTAGCTTCGAGGGCACCAGGAAATTTTAACGCGATATATTGGTGTGCCGTGGAAGATTGACTATCTCAAAGGAATGAAAATCAATCAGTATAAAACCCCCTGAAAGATATATCTCAACAAAGCATACTGCTGTTTAGGACAATATTGCTGAATACAATACTCCCACCACCTTCCCTCTTCCGGTCACGACATCACTGACAACACGCGAAGACAAAATACTAGAAAAATTGAGCACATTTTAAGTGCGATAAATCACGGCAAATCGACTTTGTTTTGCCAGTAAGCTCCGAGAAGGCGATGGCCCAGTAAGGGCACAGCAACTTTTGACAGGATGCGATAGTACGGGTCCAGAGATCTTATGGGGTATTTTCCAGATTTCCCCCCATTGATTTGTTGCTTGATTGATCGATGTATTGATTGATTGAGTGATGTGCCTAAAGCCTGCCGCACACGAGCGATTCTCTGTCGGCGACTAATTGCAAACGATTTTCCGTCGGCGGCAGCTTTTGCCCGGAGAGAGTCGGCGAGTCTTCCAAAGTCAGCTGACATTTATACCACGTGACTAACACTTGGTATGATTTTTTATTTTAAATGACTTTCATTGAAAATTGCATAGAAATTTTAGCTTTGATTTTTAACAATATAGACACAGGCAACGGAGCTTCAATATTTTTTTAACTTTAAATCATTTGACTCTCTCCATTACTGATTGGATGTACAACTTATGGCTGTGATTTTCTGTCGCATGTTTGCCGCACACGAGGGAATTAGTCGGCTTCAGTCGGCGACGAGTTGCAAGATATCAAACATGTTTGATCCCTTGCAATAAAGTCGCCGACAGTGTCAAGTCGCGTCGCAAGCCTACCGCACATGGATCGCCATTTCCTTGCGATTATAGGTCGTCGACGGAGAATCGCTCGTGTGCGGCAGGCTTAACGCTGTGGCTCAAGGGTATTACACTTCTACACCGGTGGTGTCACTGTACCACGTCATAGTCATACAAGTACATGTCACGATGCATCATCAATGAAGAAATGTGGAAGTAAGCTACTAGAACTGGTCTTCTTGAAATCACTGGAGATGTTTGACTGAGGTTTAACGCCGTACTAAATGTTAATTAAGCATACGACGACGTTCCAGGAAACCACAGTCGATGCCGTTGGCACCAAACAAGGGCAAGGCAGGACAATAACAAGACATCAAAACGACGCAACAATAGAGCGACTTTATTTTGTCCCTTATCACTGAGCGCATCGAGGCAACGGGAAGCTCTTTGTCATCAACCTGCCGCTTGAATTCACTTCACTGAGCCCGGAAATAAACTGGCTGTGTCACCAATATATCGTTTAATACCCTTGAAGAAAAATCTAACCGATCTAAGCTTAGTTGACGTGTCTTAAATAAATATCAGAATATAAAAAAAATCAGTACATTTATAAGTCCTTGATTTCCACTGATACGTATAACTTAGTACAATAGTAGTGTAATTCCGAAGAAAGAAAGGCTCTTTTTGATCCTATGATATATTTTTGAGCTTTATTTTGACATCATCAGTAGAATGACTGCCCCCAGGAAGACAAAATAAAGTTAGGAAGTCTTGTGACACTCCTGCGCGATGATGGCAAAATAAAGCGCCGAAATATTGAGATCAAAACGAGTACTTCGTTCTTCGGAGTTACACTTCTCTGGTAATGGCATATCATATGTAGTTTTCTTACGGCTGCTAACTTGTGCTAAGGTTGACAATTTAGAATTACGGTTTTGTTAGTTTGAGAAAGTTTAGGCCACGCGAAGCTTCTTCATCTGAGCAGAGTCGTTACGTGTTTTAATCTGACCTTTCTCTCTGTGAGGAAAACCTATATTGACCTGTACTTCACGCCAATAAAACATTCATTATAAAACCAAGCTGCACACACAGCAAGAAAAAACAGACAAACAATAAACAAGAGATTTTTAGGTCATCGGTTTTTATTTTAAACAAAATAATTTGCTGTCCTGACCTTGAACAGTAGCCAAGGATAATTCGCTCTAACCCATGAAGAGATTTGGGCAGATTCTATGTGGGATTAGACAGCTCTTTTTTAATCCGAAGCTGGCTAATCCGATTACATTCCTTGAGGTCTATTTAATAAGCTCTCCTTCTCAACAGATGTTTGTTTCACAGAAATGTATTTACTCAAGGCTATATATTGACAAGCCACGAGCTAAAGGATATCGATTTCCGCTGTGTGTTCCTTTCACACACCAACACGGGTGTAAAATATACTGCGATTGATAAATCTATACCGAAATCGAAAGACTAGAAGGAGAGCTGTGCAATAAAAAAAACATTACTTAAGTAATTCCAATTTAATGCTCTTCATCAACTGAAAAATATTTTAATTGCACTTAATAAATAGTTTTGGCAAAAAAATGGCAATAAACAACCAATCTGAATTCACTATCTCTGACTTCCGGTCATATTCGTCCAAAAAATCTTATTACACTGTAAACAAAATACTGGATAAAAAAAAACAAATAACCATAATAAAAAAAAACATTAAAAAAAAATGTTTAACCGACAGAGATCTCTCACAACTTGAGTACAAAAAATATCAAGATGGTGGATAAGTTCCTGTAGCTACCAATAAGGGCAACGTCGGTGTCATTTTTTTTTTATTTTCTTCGTTCCACATTTGGAAGGCGTCTCAATACTATATTTCAAAACATTTCCTCTTAGTAAGTGTCTTAAATAAATAAATATGTCTCTTAATCATTCAATAGTAACTGCCCTGCAGTGATTCAATGGATGAGTAGTCGTTCAGGAAGAATGGTCATGCGCATGCTCTCCGGATCCAGCCGGAAACACACGAGGTGAGGGGGAATGTTCAAATTGGGTAACAGTCTTTTCATCAAGGTCTATCAGTGACATGGCATGGTGTAATCGCATTGAATGAATTCGTGGTCTTCTAATGCCCATGCTGATTAAACTCACGCCACGCAGTCTCAGGGGGCGGTTTTAGACATGTCTGACGTCATTCTTCGCACTGTCCAATCAATGACTCTGGGTGATGCAGCACATGCGCAAGGGGGGGTTGCACTTTCGGTCGGCCATTTAACAGCACGATCATTTGGGCCACAGCGGGATGCAAGTTTTCCAGAAAAAGGTCCTCCAATGGGGACCAATCATTGGCCACTTTCAACCCCGAGTTTTCTTCCTTTTCAGAGTGTCAGAAAGTCTCTTCACGAACACTCGGATACGGTTATGCTTTTTCTTCTTCCTAATATCTATGGCTGAGAGAAGCGTTTCGTCGAAGACAAGTTGCAGGCCGTCCCTAGATAGTGCCGAACATTCCAAGTAACATGAAGCTCCCAAAAGCTCCGCCATTTTCTCCGCCTCCTGTCGGGATATGACGGTATCTATCGGGACGTCAGGTGACTGGCGGAGATCTGTCTGAGTACCAACCAAAATGACTGGCTTCCGTTTCTTGTTATAGTGTTTGATTTCTGGCATCCAAAACGTTTCTACGTTCTCAAGAGAGTCCGGCTTAATCACCGAGAAACAAATGATGAAGACTTCGCTTTGAGCATAGGCAAAAGCTCTCAGAGATTCGTAGGACTCCTGTGAAAAAAAAAATAACAAACTTTAGCAACTTGAGAAGGAACAATTTTTTTTTAGATTTTTCTGACATAAAATAACTATCAAGTGCAGCAGATGATTTCTTTATTACACTTCATAAGGAGGGGTATACATTATTGTTTCTGTGTAACGCTAAAAAGGTCAAGGTCACTT
Source organism: Mopalia vespertina (assembly GCA_030265115.1). NCBI lineage: Eukaryota > Metazoa > Mollusca > Polyplacophora > Chitonida > Mopaliidae > Mopalia > Mopalia vespertina. The sequence continues at coordinate 8,243 of JAQQZZ010112184.1, read as the reverse complement.
TGCTCTTAATTAACAAGATGTTTAATTGCGTTAATTTTTGTTCTCACGTTTCTCACATTTCTCACAAAAGTTGTTGTCCGTCGTACATGTGGAATGTCAATAATATATTCTGGTAATAAGCTGCCAATATTCTATAAGCCTAGTAATTAATATTGGCATGTTAATTACTCGGCTGACGATGGTGTAATAAACATAGACCATACCATTATGCACACATGATGGAAATTTAATACATAAATCAATATTTAAGACTTGCAGTTATTTTTTTAAAAATCAGGTCTCGTACTTGCATTCATAATATCAAGTAACTTTTCGGAGGCACACGAGTTATAACAAATGACGGATACTTAATTATCGCGTCACTCATTCGCTTAACTTGATCAGTGAATTTCATTAAATTAAAACATGTGAATGATATTTACCTGGCCAGCTGTATCAAACATACCCAGCGTCCAGGGCTCATCATCAACAGTCAAATCAACTAAAAATAGAAAACAAATACAACATGAGTACGAGAAAACCATTGCGTGCTTTCAAATAAAGCTTATTCATGAATTCGAAACAATTAATACGATATATAGAATATCATAAATTACCTATTTTTTCAATTTTTTTTTACCAATTTAGGTTTCTTTGTAACTTACATAACAGTATTTTCGTTATTTTGGTATTACACTTTCTTGGTTTAAACCCTGTCTGGGAATCGAACCCACGACCCTCAGTATTAGGCACCTAGACTACACCGACGCCTGGTATTCTGAGCTAGAATCAGTTCAAACTAAGAAAGTGTTATCCCTAAATAATGAAAATACTGTTAATAATGTTTACTTTGTAAAATACACAAAAACCGTGAAACAGAAAACATTTTCAGCTATATCTACTATCAATAAATGTGGAGGGAAAACTTCCATCTACAGCACTATAGTTATTTTTGGGATAGCTCGCTACTAATCCTAACAGTTTTATAGAGTGTCCGACTTGGGTGAAATGCTGTGCGATTCAGTATCATATACGTCTATATTTTTTATCATAGTGTATAACAGATGCGATTTATAGCTCTTTGTCGTGTTGTACTGTCCATCTCTATGACTGCTTTATCGGTCATTTCATCAACAGTTGTAGCTTCTTTGTGGATGTTAGGATTTGGACAAAGGGTGATTTTAATTTACACTTTTGTTGTGATACTTGACTTTTAAACATTGTGTCTAATCTCTTGATGTGTGTGCGAGAATCTCCAACAATGACATAGCTACACACTGCCCATTGCTAACAAAGAGGAGTTTTTCGCGGCAAATGATGTCGGCACCTAGAATAAAGCCCGATCGCTGGCCATAACAATAGGGTTGGCCCGGGGCACAAATACTCGCTGAGCCTTGTACAACACAAATCTCCACTTTACGAGAGGCTGAGCGAGAGCTTGTAACCCTCAGGGGGTTTGTCTGTCATCCAGGTGTTTCGATCGACCGAGGTCTCAACGATCACGAATGGACATCAATGGCAGAGACATGCGAGTGAAATATTTCAGTAATCACTATACAACGTCCCAGACGAGGGGTAATGTATTCGGTCTAAAGTTGGCTACACTTCGACTCGTTTTGCGTAAGTGGCTAAGTGAATTTACGTGTTCGGATTATAAATACACAAATTATCATGGATCCGATAATATTCTACTGTAGTCGATAATGTGCCTAATATATGATTACTTGACCCACATAGAAAACCACAACTAGGAATAAACCTGTCAAATAGGTCCACTTCACGTTAATTAAGCTATCCCCGGGGGGTATTGAAATTGAATTATTCAACAGTGGCAGAGGGGTGCTTACCAATCGGCCTAGATACATGTCTAGCACGCATCATTTCGTTTTGTAGCGTAACGTCAAGAATTGAAATTTTCACTAAACAGGGATCGTGTTCATGGGTTTTGAACCATGGCTCGGATTTTCTAGAAAAATTAGATAACCCTTACATAATGAAAATCCCCATAGCTTTGGTCTGTCACTTAACGAAGCATCTGTCAAATGTCAGGGTTCCCGCTAAAGGGACTCGCATGGCGAGGGCTTGTGTGTCGGTCTATGTTGACAGGTAACCTTCCCGTTGCGTTTTTACACGTGCGATGCCGTTGTCCGATAATGGCATTTAATATATTATAAAAAATATATATACAAATATCAACCTTTAAATATATGTATTTAGAAAAACATAATTCCTAGTTTTTATTTATACATATATTTTTCCTTGATTAAATTATACTTTATGTATGACTATTCTAATGTAAAAATGACAAAATCAGGAAAACGTTGAAAAATCACAATTTTAAAATCTGTATAGGCCTACTACAGTTTACAAGAATTTTTCTCTCGATACTTTTCACCTTGAGGTGTTGGCTTGATTGGAATGTGTAGAAAATATTAAAGAATGCGTACAGCGTGAGGTCATTTCGCGTGTATACCGATTAATGTTAAATCGTGAAGGAATTATTAGCACGCCCAGATATCACAGATCCACAAGCTGTTATCAATGTTTAAATAGGGCGTCAATTTTATTTTATTGCTCTGTGTGAGAACCCATGTGATCGGAATGTAAACGTTGTATGTATTTGTACAGCAGTTTATACTGTGTAATTCGAATACCTGTGGTAATAAGGGAATGTTGTATACGTAACTTGTTATAAATAGTTATATACCTTTTTATAGTATGTTTATAATTAGTGTATATTTGTACAGTCCAAACATATACCTGTTTGGATTGTAGCGAAAGCGATCTCAAAATAGTCAAATATCTGACAATGAACAACATTTCCTATAGATTTCCCATGTGTACGTACTTTCAATAAACCCTATTCCAAAGAAACTTACAAGTAGTCGATGTTACACACGAAAATGCTTTTGTGTAAATTATGGTAATACAAAATAATATAGCTAACATTCCTAAGAGTGTATAATGTACAAAGACTGGTTGTCAGCTCAAACGAAAACACCCAGATAATAGTATCAGTATATACATAATATAATACAGTGGGTTATATAAAATGAAATTACTCTTTTTATAGAAAATTAAAATAACACAAATTTTAAACCATGTAAAATATTGCACAATTTAAAGTATTTACCTGCATATGTGTCAAATATGGTCGATTCTTGCTCCTCGGGAAATTGCCTGTTGGCATAACTGAGAGCCATGCAAGTCTTCCCGACCCCTTCGTCTCCAACGATTACACACTTAACACAGCCGGGATCTTGCTCTTCTTGTGGCATTTTGATTCTTTTTGAAGGCACCTCGCACAATTTAAGTTGTTAAAAAATTATAAATTAGTCCTGCTTTAAAACGAGTAAAATTGATCCTATAGTGTGTGCTGGTTATGTATACAACACGCTCTCACTCTCTCACTTCCTTCTATCGCTCTCTTATATCCTTCACGTATGATTCAAACTCCGCTTACCACAAACCCTTTTATACAGCCGGCTAAATATAGCCGGTGAAGTCCCGTGACGTCTCAGCCAACCATGTGCTCGTAGCGCGGAGAGAAGCTGTATAGCCACAACACACGACCACCGATCATATCCCCGCTGTGAGATTTGTTATGCTTTGTTACCGACTAAAAATCTCGGATTACTTTAACGTAAAGGCTAATGACTAACCGACAGACTAGCTGATCAAATGTCAATGATTTTTCCCCTAATTTACAGGCGGTATAAACTGTCGGAATTCAGCAAGCCGAAGACCAAGCTTCCAGGAAGATAGAAGACATTTATATAGAAGAGACGAATGACATACGCTGTTGAAGGCTTATTGGGCCACGGTCAGGGCTAATAATGACAGCCGGTATTGACTAAAAGAATTTATTAAATGCCCGTAGCGTATTGTTACTTTTGGGTTTATTATATAAATAAAGAAATAAGGCCATGTTTAATTGAGATATCATATTAATTATCAGCCGTATTATTCCGTTCTTTATTTGGATTGTAGAGAGCTTATATAATGAAATAAAGTGACAAATTTAGCAGGGCTAATTACGTATATAGTTTTTGCACCAAAAACGGAACTGTCCACCAATTCCTTTATGTTATCAACTATCAAAGTGAACTATTTTTAGCTAGGAACTTTTTGAGTTATTCAAATATAAAACTGAACTGTTAAGCAATACGTTTTACTTTATTCGTCTTACAGGGCAAACAGTTCACCAAAAGTGGTAAAGTATAAGCTTATCAAAACGATGTATCAAGATTATACAGCTAAGCGCCTGTTATTGTTTTTTTTATTTTTATTTTTTTATTTTTAATTTAATTCTAAAACAAACTCGGTTGTTTGTTTACCTTGTCTGGATTTCGGCTTTTTAAAGGTTTGAAATTTCCACACGTCATTCGTTAGTAAAACAAGACTAATATGCCTCATTCACTTGTCTCGACCTAATGAAGGCCAACATCAATGTGTTACTTTATAAGCCTCTAATCCAGATTGTAGGGTAATCGCTGACTCCCCATGTGTTTAATCTACTGAGACAATAGACGCATGTAGTAGAAGACCATCTGTTAACACATATAAGTTAATTGCAGAACTCTAATCTAAAACAGTCTCTTTTTCTTTCTTTAATTCTTTAAAAGACACAAAGATAAATTTAATTCTAAACACGTAATGTTTTGTTGTTCGTCTTGTTTTGACACTTGTGGATATCTGGGTGCATGGCTCTATGTTTATCTACATATTCCATATGAACACATGCAATAATAAGCGAGAGATTAGGGCCCATTTAGAAATAAAGTCAGATTATTTGTCCGGTTTATTCGCCGTTCCACGCAGGTTATTTAGTGAATCCGTCAAGAAAACTTCCAGTTTTAATCGATACTTTGGAATCGTTGGAACTTTAGTGAAAACAAATTTAAATGGAAAATTAAAAGAAAAAAAATAATCCAAGGCGAGGACAAAGAAAAACATTAGGTTAGCCAAACTTTAGAATAAAGCATCTAAAATAAATTGTAACGCCGAAATGAGCACATAGCTGCGAAGATATATAACCGATTGGCCAATTGAATAATTTATATGCTAGTATCTGCACAAATCTATAAAGGATTTACCAATTGAATAAGTTATATGCTGGTATTTCGAGATGGTCATTGTCTGCCCCGGTTTAATTGGTTGTTCAGAGAATGTCGTTGCGGACTGACCAATTAACTCGAATAAGCCCGTAGCAATTTTCATAAAGTATTTTCTCCGCTTATCAAAGTGCCGATTTCTTAAAACAATTATGAATATGCACTTGACTAAGACGACTTGGCTTAAAGTTAAAATGTTTCTTATTTTCTTCCTGAATGCGGATGTTTAAAAAAAATGATGAAGACTTTTCACTTCTGTATTCGATCACAAGGAAGCAATTGTATTGAGCGATATCTATCTTATTATTGAACTGTTATTAGCGGAAACTCCCACTTAGTCTACCTGAGTTTGTAAATCAAAAAGCTTTTAGAAAGAACAAAAGTTAATCTTTATATATTCACCTCCACTGGAAGATAGAGAAGAATATGATGGGAATAAGTGTTAAATTTAATTATAATGTTAAATTTATAGTAGAAACTTAAGGTTATCTCTAATTTTAATTCTATATGCTATATGGTCATATATATAAAACCTTTGCATTTTAAATAACCCTTGTTACTAAATATAGGCCAAAATCATAGACTAAATTTTAAGTGACTTTTGCACACACAAAATGAAACTCATAAAAGGGCAGTAGGTATTAAAATTGCCACGTGAAATTAGAGTATTTGGTATATAGTCGATTTCTATTGTTAAATTTTAATTATACAAATAAGAATTCAGATTGTCAAGTCGTATCCCAAATTTTAAATTATGTTGAAATTGCTTGGGAGAATCGATGTGTATATAGAAAGGTGTCTTGTCTACATTTTGTAAACATTGTTAGGTATATTGTTACTGTTTAAGTTAATATTTTGAATCGCTATAAAATAGCACTCTGAAAACTGAAATCCACTGTTGAAATCGCTTTATAACGGTCATTTGACATAACGTGTGACGGAGGAGGTGTGAAATGTACACACAAAGACATATGATGTACAGATCAAAGTTTGGACGAGAGTAACTGAAAGCGTTGCACGTGGTGTATGTACAGGGCTGTCGATGAATTTCAACCACGTGGTCACATGTGAAATTAAAAAAAAAGATCTTTATCTAGCTTTATTGCCACATACATAGATAACTTTTGATACTGTATATATATTATTAATGTAATGAAAGACAATAGTGTTTGCCTACACCGGGTTTCACACAACCTTGCCTCGGCTAGAGCTGTCGCCCTGCTAAACAGAGACCCGAGTTCGAATCCCGGATGAGACATTGTACAATAAAAATATATCATTGCCTATAGTCTTTAATCAAATGTATATACCTTGTTTAAATTTACATCGATAATTAGATTTATCATCGCTTTTCGTATTAAATTTAACATCTCTTCGGCAGTGTGATTAATATTTTGAAATGTATACTTTTCTGTGCAATTATTTATCGAAAATCTGAGATCGAATGGCGATGGTGGTTTTTCCAAATACTTTATATATTTTATAAGGAAAGAAGTTTTCTACAGAATAAAAAAATACATTTATAAAAACGAATTGGCTAATGAAAATTATTGGTCGTTCTATCGTAAGCCTTTGGAGCTCAGTTGGTTATATAGAGCGCTTGGCCTCTTATAGCCAAAGGTCCGAGTTCGAATCCCGGTGAAAGCAAGCAACATTTATTTTTCTCGACTAAAGGTATAAAACTATTGAACACATTAATCAGCTCTGTACACTATACAGGGTTTATCTTACCTGTAGATAAAACTTTTTATCGAAATTCGTATGTGATTATGATTTACCTGTGTATATAAATACGATAGGAGACAATGCATTTCTCGCAAACCTTGGGACTTGCAAAATAAAGGGGACCAGAATGAAACTAAGTGCAACTTGAGAACGTTGCCATGGCAGCAAGATGCTTTGTTTGTCTCCGATAGCTATTCAATTCCACTTAAACAGCTTATAGACTGGTTTTTTTTTTAGAAATCCTGAAATAAATGGGGTATATATATGGACTAACATATCCGTCTTTAAGAACCTTTGCATAACAACCAGTTACTTTTAGATATGTCCTTAATTTTGGCCGGTGTCAGATTTTTATTTTTATTTTTTTTATGTTTGGACACAATGACCAAAGCCTGAAGTAGTATGTTAGGAATCTTCCGGCTGTATCTATGTTAGTTCCTTACTGAAGTTAGTGAATGAGACAGGGGTCAATTGGTCTAGCCTTAATCAGCGCCCTTAATGAACTTTCTCAGTTGGCAAGAGAATCAAAGATTATGTATTCAGCTATTGATAGGGGTGTTAGCGTAAAGTGTAAAATCTCGCTGGGGTGCTAGGAGAATGAAGTGATTGGCATACCACTTGACTACCCCTCCCCTCTCCTCAGCTCTACGGCATCTATACCTGAAGTTTATATATATCTTTATATATATATCCCCTTTAGAGCAAGCCAACAACCTGCCAACACCTTTTTGGCAAGGTAAATATTGAAACTGACACAGTAAGTCAGAAGGGGACTGGTTGTACGGTAATCTAAATTACTCACCTCCCCCGCCAAGCAACTCGGGAGAGCAGAGTACTGTATGCACACACATCATCCCCCCTCAAACTTCCTCTTCTTTAATTAATATAAACACTTCTCATCTACCAGAGTGGCAGACCGAATTCCAGGTTAGATATGCATGGTATTTGCCCCACTCAAAGCGTGGAACACCCTAAGTACCAATACAAACTTATCCTACCCCACGGCCCGCGTGCTGACCACTGCACGTTTCTAGCGGTCAGTCGGTCACAGTAAACGCCTTTAAAATTGCACACGTCCATCATTAGATACATTCCTGTCGTGAGTCTCTCTTACAGTCACAGTTTCAATAATGAAGAGAAAATAACCCACTGACATAGGACACGTGTTGATTACAACTTATAATTAACACTTGCAGAGTCCTACAATTATCAGTTCACACTGAAATCCTAAATCGAACACTATATATAGAAACAAAAAACAGTGTTTTGTTTCACGTTGCATATTTTTTCTCTCTCCTTCCAGCTGTCCCTCTCTGTAGATATGGCACGACTACAAGCGTTAACCTTCTCTTTATACGCGTGTAGTTACAAACGTGTTAACCGAGTGAATGTATTAAGAAGCACATTTTGAACTTACACAATCTG
>JAQQZZ010112174.1:3125-15300 GCA_030265115.1 Mopalia vespertina | reverse complement strand
GTGACTTACCCTGGTGCTATGGGAAATACTCTCAGGGTTTCGTAAAGGACCCTGTCAAGATACTCCATCTGTCCAAGGGCGTCAAAGCTTAACGATTCCTGAAATAAAACGATACATGAAACAATATTATTTTGGGGTCCTGTTCATGAACAGTATTTTACTGATTAGTATCCACAATCTAAGGTTGAACGAACATGATTTAGACATATTTATATATTTTGAATAAATGAAGAGAGAAAAATTTGCTTGCCTTCACCGGGATTCGAACCCAGGCCCAACAGGGGTTACCGACTGAGCTACAGAGGCTCACGGCAAAGTGAGTCCCGAATTCTTACCCAGTGAAGACGGCGATTGTCTCTCTATATATATATATGCAGACCGCTGCAACAACTCGGGAAGAGTTATTCCAAACTGACTATGTATAATAGATTAACGGAAAATAATATCGTGGACGATAACTGCTACTGACACTCATGTCAAAATCTCCCAAATTGATCTCTATTGATTCTGGTACATTTCTGTTTTCTGTTAAAATTGATCCCCCTGGCACATGGATGGGGATTAAATTAAACAAAAAACCACGAGTCCTCATTATAGATATGTAATAACCCAAGACAATCTGACGCCGAAAATATGTTAGAAATATAAGCCTGCTTTATTACGAGATGTAAGAAGACAATTCGTACAATGTGATTTGATAACCGATAAGGAATGATGTATGTTAACATTTTAAATCAGGGATTGGAATGTTCACATCAGAAAATACCGGTGGAATTAGGTTTTTATTTCTACTTAAACCAACTGGATCAACTCTAGGTGACAAAAGGTATATTGTTTACTGAGGTGCACTTTACGCTTACCTTAAGCAAACCGATGTCATCAATCTCTTGGCGAACTTTCATCTGAACATCCGGGTACCTCGCCATGTTATAGATAGCAAAACTAAGGAGATTATTGGTCTGTCCAAAGCCGGCCCCAATCAGCCCATGGACCTGTGAGAGAAGCTCATCATCTGTCAATCCTCGTTTACAATCATTGTTTTGGTCATCTTGATAAACTCGGCACCCTTCTAGCAGATTTGTCATCAGATTTTTCTTCAGGACATTTTGGTTCTGAGAAATAGAGAAGTGTAAATACAATAATTCATTCTGTTGTGTGAAATCTTGATTGTAGATAATTTTCAATAATTGAAGGTGAGATATCTGGATTTTTTTCTCTGTCTTTGTAAAGTTCTTTTTTACTGCAGTTGGGTTTGTAGCTGCAAATCGGTTCGTCCCAGGTAATTTTTCTTTAAGTCGATACACAAATGTCATGTCACTTGAATATTCATCAGATTTTGAGGACACTCCCGAGCCAATCTGGTTTAAGTTGTAACCAAAGTTTTGGACAAAAAAAATACCGTTTTAGACCCAACCTTCTACTGAAGGTTAATGGCCATGTAGCAGGTGGTTAACACCGTATATACCACTTGTACAAATAAAATGCACCGCTAAAATTGGTGTGGATTTAAAAAGACTACGATATGTCCGAAGACAAAGAGAAAACATTCCTAGATCAACAATTATATTTGTCTTGATACAATGCCTAGAAATCTTACCAAGAAATCTTCCTGGCTTCTTTTGATTAAATCTCGCACGTTTGCCAAATGCTGGTTGTGGATTTTCTCGTATTCACCATTAAATAGTTTCAGGACTGGAACCAGGCTTGGGAACAATCCTGAGAACATAACAACAACTGATTAAAGTTTACAAATAATTGACCGGCAGTCACATGCAACGTGTTGGTTCCGTAAAGAAAAGTAAGTACCGAATTTAAATGGCAAAATAATACAGCCGATTTTGCGTAATCTGATTTTCTGAGTTCCATCGTGTATCAGTTTTTTTCAGGGTTTTCTACCCTGTTGTCATTTCAGATTTCATTTGAACTATGGGTTGTGATTATCCGTTTCAACAAATCCCGAACAACAACAAGAAAGACTCGTTTACATTTAACTTCTTAAACCATTGTGAAGGTACATCTCTTGAGTGAGAACATACTTACGAGCTAATCCGGTTATTGGGTTCTCCACATCACCCTGTTGAAAGTTGGCTCTCATGAACTTGAGAAGGATATCGTCGTCGTTCTCCAGTGAGTTTACTGGGAAGCCAAAGGCTGCCAGCGCAAACGAATCTACGGCGTAACGATCGCACAGACTGGAAAGAAACGAAAACACGTTGTTGATTACTGGTGTGTGGAGGGTCATTGAGTGCTCTTGAGATAAAAGTTGGACTTTGTTGAATTTATGTACTCATTGACTTATTTGTTTATCTGATGACTTATATGACTATAACTCCTATTTATTGGTAATTGGAAAGCGTAACTGTGATTGATTGATTTTTGTTTTACGCCGTGCTTAAGGGTATTTTACTTATATGACGGCGATATATTCCATAATAATAGACACTGGCACAACCAAGACGTGAAATGTTTTCATAATGTTGGAAAGTTAATTTTCCTCCAATGCTTAATAAAGACCGCATTACTACTCTTCAAACAGACTACCCCTAGTCAGTGGGCTGATATGCAGAGAAGTAAACCCTCGGCCTTACACTGATTGCGGTCACTGGAATGAAATCTAGATAATTCTGTCACCGTTATATCGGTATTAAATTTTATAACGAGGCATGGAATAACCACTAGTTCACAATATATTATAGTGTCATTCGAACTTTTTATGCAAGGCATTTATCAAATAATAAATTTTAGAGAGAGCGGTGCAATTTTATTTCGACTTACTCAGCAATATTAAATGGCATTCTTTGTGAAGCTCTGGTGGCAAGTATATCGATTAATTTGTCAGCGACCAATGAAATTTCTGGAACCATCTGTATAAGAAAGAAGAGAAGTTTTTGACTTGTGATGCTAGACTATCAAAGTACATGCTTCAGAAGAAAACCATTACAGAAGTGCAATAATCTTTCCCCATCACACTTATATACCTTAATACAAACCTATACACGAAACAATTAAGCGCAATCCAAACCTGATCACTACACTATTCTTTAATCCAAACCTGATCACTACACTATTCTCTAATCCAAACCTGATCACTACACTATTCTCTAATCCAAACCTGATCACTACACTATTCTCTAATCCAAACTGAACACAAACAATAAACTTCCATCTAATCCTAATACCAACATAGCCCTAAATACCAACCTTACCCAAACACTAACCCTAACCCAGCCCAAACGCTAAACCACCACCCAAACCTAACCCGTTAATCCGTAACCCAAGCATGCATGTAACCCTCCAAACTCAACCTAAACACTAACCCTCAAACCCCAAACCATACCCCAAAAGTTACCCACTAAACCGTAATCATACACCTCCAAACCTTTAGCCGAACCCAACCCAAACACCTACCCTCCAAACACAAACCAAACCCAAACAATCACCCACCAAACCGTAATCCAAGCATAATCCCCCAAACCTTTAGCCAACCCAAACCCAAAGACTAAGCCTGAATCCAAATAGTAAAGGTTTAGTCAAACCCAACACACTAATCATTATCCAAGGCTAACACTAGGCCTAAATCCATACTCTGAGCCTCGCTCAAAGCCTCGAGCATTTCCCTCTATATGATCATATTACAGAGGAAAGCAGACGTTTGAATTATTGTCACCATTTAAATGCAACACAGAAGAAGTATATAGTTACAATGGGGATAAAATTAACAGGGATATTATATACTAAAGAGTGTGTTATTGAGAAGGCATTTGACTGGATTACGGGACAAATTCTGATGAAAACGATCTTGTTTCACTTACCTCGCGTAAAGAGGTAGAATTAAATGCAGCGGCCGTCACATCGCGCTCGCGTTTCCATTGACAACCACGAGCGTTGACCATGTTGATGTTGTCCGGCCAGTATAGAAATGGTACACATTTCTGAAATGAAAAATCGCAAAACAATTTTCATACCAATTTATTATTGTTATTATTCATTTGCAGAAGGCACCCATGATTTAAACATGTCACAACTGTCGCTGTGTAAATTTAAATTCAAATTACTATGTCAAATAATAAACTGTACAGAATAATGGAATAATGTTTTTACCCAAATAAAGGCTTAATATTTATTCTAACAAAGCAGAAGCTCTATGTCTTTTTAAAGCGTTAAAGATCTTGTGACCTTATCGTGAAATGAAAGTATTTGTTTTTAAAAGTTTTATGTCATTTTTAGTTTCTTGCTTGCTTGCCTAAGAAAAGGTTACATATTTTTTTTATCGAGGTAAAAATGTTCATGTTTTACGGAACTAACACCTTACTACCTTTGCACAATTATATTTCGATATGTTGATATACAAATCTAATGTTTTTTGAAGCATTAAACCAAATTATTTGTGCAATTACCGTTCTGTCGTGGAATTTGTCAAACTGTTTCCCCAATATTTGCTTTATAATTTCAGGTTGGGAAATAACCAGACTTGGTTGGAGACCTTCGTAATATCTGAAACATAAAATTCGATTTGAAAAAATAAATAAATAATAATACAAGTTTATAGAAAATAAAACAAATTTTATTTAAAAAATTTATAAACAAAATATTTCAAAAATTTCCAAGGATTTATATTAAATAATATTTAAAGATATATATGAGGTCTTACCCGAAGACTTTTCCGTACTGTTTATACCAGTCAGAGAACACGTCTAATATAAACTGTAAAGGGAAATTTGTACAATTAATAATAGATAAAACTGAATAAAGTGAGTTCAATATTGGTGTTCACATATAGTTCTGCGGAGTTATATAGAAAAATATAAGAAAAGACAACGCGTTTGCAATAACTTATTACATTAAATATTTAAATTCTGTAAAAAGTATGTGCTGTTGCATGTTAAACAAAGCTACAGAGGAATCAGTTTTACTGAGTTGTCAAACATGTCAATTCAAATAAATCTCATATAAATATTACCTCCCGTGCGTAACTATTTTCCTAAGGAGATTACTTTTTTTTTTAATTGACAAAATAGGTAAGTATTTTAAAAATCTTACTTTAGAGTTGAAAGCCAAGGAGTTACCAAATAACATGGCAGGTTTCGGTCCTGGGATATTCAGCTTCGTAAATATGGAATATTGGATTTTGAAATACCTATAAATCAAAAATAAAAAATATACACCGGTCAATGGATCCATTTATAGTTCCCCCCGAGTTCAAAAAACAAAAATAAAAATAAAAATATATATATATATAAAAAAAAAAAAAAAAATACACACACACACTCACACACACAAAATTAATAATGAAAGGGGAAAGAAATCTACTAAAAATAAGCAGTTTAACAAAATAGTTAAATTGGCCAAACGAATTTGAAAATATTGGTTTAATTAAGTCAACCTGTACACAGTTTTAGGGTCGGATGTTACTTACCGGACGGATAATATGACGACAGCGGCAAACAGGCATAGAGACACGCCGAACCAGTTCACAACCATGGACACGACTCCTCCAAAAATACCCATTTTAAGTAGAATTTGTAAAATAATATTCTGATACAGCTCGCCAGATATATAAGTATAAAAGGCGCATTTGAAAGAAAATGTGAAAAACAGCTTGGTTAAATAGTGCGATCGAAGAGACCTTTGAACAGCGTTTGGGATAAATAACCTTATTGTTGGAATGATATGTCGGTCATCTGATTTGTGCTATCAATAAGGTGTCGAGTGTACTTTTGTAGCGTCGCATGTCATTATGTATGTGGGAAATGATTTGTGAATCTTAACTTCGTTTTGAAAAAAATCTACGGAAATCTATAACGACTATTCATATGAAAACGTATTGCCCGGTTCCTTAATACTGGATTACAGAACTGTCATAAAGCGACAAAGATTTTCGTAATAGTTTTGTTAAAAAACGCAGTGTTAGAAAATGGTTTTTCAACTCGAATCAGCGTCTAACAGCAACGATCACCCAAATCTATTCAATAAGAAAATAACTCGCTTCTTTCTTGTGATTTTTGGTAAATTCATTAAAGCAAGTTATATTTGCAACAATACACGCGGTGTCGTTTGAATAACCCCCAATCGACAGGTTATCATGTTATTAATCAGTAACTGTTGTAACTGTTATACAATTAATTGTAACTGTTATACAATTAATTATAACTGTTATACAATTAATTGTAACTGTTATACAATTAATTGTAGCTGTTATACAATTAATTGTAACTTAATGTACACAATATAAACATCCTGCGCATGCTGCTTGAATGCAGGAATTTCAAACAAAAATGCCAGTCTAAAAGAAGTCACATCAAAATAAATCTTTTGATTCAGGAACAATAGATTATGTTTTTTGAAAGAAGTTAAATGTCCTCTTGATCGAGTTGGTCTTTTGTATATGAACACGATTTGTGCTGTTTGCGTTTAGCATTTAATGGTTCCTGTTGGTTCTTGGTGAAGCTTCTAGTCCATTTGGCCCTCTGGCTAAGAGCCGTTTGTTTGAAGAGTAGCCATACTGTATTTACTTAGCAATGGAGGAAAATTAGCTTTCCAACAATATGGAAACAGTTATTGTTCGAATACACCGCCGTCATATAAGTGAAATACCCTTAAGCACGACGTAAAATACTAATCAATCAATTAATCAATTCCAGTCCATTTTTACTCTGAACTAAGCGACAATGTCATGCTAATATTTTGTCATATCGTTGACTTTAACCAGGTTTTTTCGTTTTGTTCCTCACTCGGTTGACCTGCGCGTGGACAAATGAATGGGGTAACTTCAGCTACGGCGTACCCCCCCCCCCACCCCCCCCCCAAAAAGAAAGACAAAAAAAGAAAAGAAACACAGCTAAGCTCTCACCAGTTTTATCAAATCGAAATGACTTAATCCATCACCCATAGCTCGGCTTATTATAGTGATTGTATAAACCTATCTGGCTCCTGAAATCGAACTTATATTGATCAGCCTATATTATTGATTAAATATCTATTTTAAGCCTCTTTATTCTATTAATAACTTCTGTTATCATACGGAGTATAAACTGTGTTGGGTGGCGTGATACAGTATCTCTTGTTTACTCGAGGATGATAATCAGGTCCGATTGATAGTACAAGAGATTGTCTCCACTTTTGTATCCGTCGTCCGTGGAATTAGGATTGATTGGCGACAAACGCCATAATCAAGTTTAGCTCACACACAAGACGAGTTTACGATGTCTTTGCTTGCCTTAAATACCTCAGATCGAACGTCAGCCTCGTGGCCGTGAGCGACCATTGAATGGAATCCAGTAGTACAATGCGCTACTCACTGAACATTAGTAGGGCCTTTTGCATAGAGAATATATTGCATATTACAAATTTTTTTTTTTTTCTGTCACAGTCATTTAACCTTCAGAAGCACAGTCAAAATGTCAAAACAAAATATCATTTGAGAAAGTCATGTTACATAGGTGACATTTAGATGGCTTCTGACATGTGATTTTTGTTGTTGTTAATTTTATGTTTTATTCCGTTTAAAATGTTGATGTCTTTAGTGGTTATAATGGATAAGCGGGAAGAAATAATATAGTTTTTTTGGAAAATGGGGAATGCGAACGTTGAAAAGGCGTTCTCAATTATACATTTCAGTTTTAGGGTTTGATCCGAAATTATTCTGTATGTCTTTCATCTGTTACTTATACCTGTTTGTCCGATCTATGGTAATACCGTGTCTATCACATTAGTAAAAAAAAAAAAAAAAGTCAAACATAAAATAATATTGTAAATTATTACAGGAACAAGGTAAAACCGGTTTGTTTCGAAACTACTGCGGAGATATAAGTTGCTACAGTCCGTAACTAAAAAGTACATTTCATCGTCCTGTTCTAATACAGATAGTGACCTATTGTTTTATCAATCGCTCACAGGTTAATAGCACTCTCTGAATCAACTCAGAAATAGAATAGGTCTAAACATATCATTTTATCTTTAATCAGACCCGAATTTAGAAAACAATTAGATATATAATCTATTTATAGCCGACTTTATCATGTTTAGGAACGATAAAGGACCTGTGATGTTTACCTCCTCGGACTCCTCTTTTCATATTGTTGTTCACTCGGTGTCGCCAAACGGATTCCCATTGGTTTAACATAACTCAAAACTAACCAATCAGAAAAACACATGTATGCTTAAACTATGCATAACAAATATACAGCCTATAATGAACTTATGTAAGTTTCATATTATAGAGTGAAGAACCTATCATTTTCCGCTAATTTCTTATAATTTTACCGTCTATATGTACAGGTATCGTAAAGGTGGAAGAGTAGAAAACGTACTATCACGAGACAAAGATCAAAGGTAAATGTTGAATATCCGATGAGGATTAAACTTTGTTTGGCAAACATCTAGTATTTTCTGGTTGACTTTTAAAAAAGGGGGAGGGGGAGGGGAATAGTACTCTTACTGTTAACTAACCTCCCTTTAAAAAAAGGTTTGACAAAAAGTCTTATTTAACCAAATGGTTTAGTCTATTTTTGTATACATTTGAGAGAGAGATCGACTAACATTACAACATCATGGGCCGACTCCATGCGACAATTTTGACTATAAGGCGAATATTACATGTTGACGTAAGGTTATTTAAACTTTTTATGTCAATAATCAAAAGTGTTTCTTTCTTTTTCAGAGTTTTGCATGCAATAGTTCAACAATTTTCGAAATATGTGTTTTCTTGACGTTTTTTGTTGTTGTTAATAGCAAGTATTTAATACTTTCGATGATTTCTAGTAACGTAAAAATGATCACGTTCACGTTTTTGATATTGTGTGTTTCTACGTACTTTAACAAGCACAACCTCAATACTAAGCAAACTTTTCATAAAGCATAAAACATTAAGCCGATCTGTTATTATGATTTTATATTGTGCATTTTGATTATCGTATCTTTGTTACCAGTGACGAGACTTCTTAAACTCATTGGGCTGGCACGCCGATATATGATTGAAATTACATTAAGAATGGAGATAACCCCCAATTAAACAAACAAACGTATAAAAAGCCAAAGTAAGGTAATCTATGCTGCGATTAGTTATCATTAAATGTGAAAAGTTATATTTCAACACGAAATGTGGATAGTAAGTGTAAATCAGCATATGTTTTCTTTCTCTAAATTTATACTTATAATGTAGAATAAAAAACTTTATTATGAAATGCTAAATTTCTAATGGCAGATTCGCAACTTCATTTTCCTCAAACTTGAAACCAGTTTGTCTACTAGGTTTTAAAAAAATGTCTTTAACAAACTAAATGGTTTCAAGAACTAGGTGTTTGAAAACTGGCTATTCCGTTCAAATGCCAAGGGAAATCCAAGACTAACCAAATAAATTGATGAATTTCGCAATGAGTGTTTTGCTATATAGTTAACGTTTTAATTAAGCCTGTGTTGTTCAGATGAAGGTCCGATATCATCTTCCCCCTTTTTGTTGTTGTTGAAATGGAGATATTAGGGTGGCATCCCTTTTATGGATTTCCTGGCCCGTGGCACCGAACAATTATTTTCTCAATTGGTTACATTGCTTATTTTAATAGTTGATCATTTCCACATTTTTTTAATATAAACTTGTACAAAAATAAAATATTAACAACAAAAATATAATAAGAGTATAAATATATATAGATCCCGAACCCCCTAGACAACTGGGTTGGGTTGTTTAAAAGATAAACCAGGCTTAAATTCATAACGTCACAAAGAAACTCAATTGTCACACAATAATGGTTTTAATAAAGTCAATACAGTTTTGAACAACCGGCCCCTGAACACCCATTCTCTTTAACATATATATTCATTGGTTAATCTTTATATCTCTGAAATACCAATTTATAGGCTGATTTATTCCTAACCCATGCCGAATATCTTGCTGGCTACACATTTAACAATACTTGATACACCCTATTAATGGTCATTACCTTCTCTCGAGATGTCTGTAGGTTACCCATAACACAACTACAGATTCAGGACGATTCATCGATTTTAATTAATCTACATCCCTGTGCCAGTGTGATTGCTTTCAGAAATATGTATTGAAAAACGTATAAATATGTATTGAAAAACGTATAAATGTATTGATGGAACGTAAAACATTCTATTTACAAGTAATATACATGCTTTTTACAGAAGAAAATGTATGGAGATGTTATTATATTTATAATTATAGTTCACTGTTCTTTTACTACTTTTAAGTTTTCATTAAATGACGTCACGTGGCTTGCCCCCGTCTTTTGCAAACAGACATATCTTATTTCACCAACAAGTATCTATCTTTTCGTATTTTAAGACTGTGAAAACAGTTTTTTTTACGAAAATACAGCATAATTTAAAGGAAAATGAGAAGCTTAATTATTCAATAATGAATAATCACTTCTTGCATAATACAAAATCGTGTGGTAATAATATAGTTTGTGTCTGTATCACATTATCTTCAAATATTAATTTAACTAATGTCTTAATGTCAAAGTGTTTTTTTTACACGAAAAGATTGAATACAGTGTCTGTGTTACACATATAGTTCAAAACAAAGAATGTAAATAAATTGGTATCATTTCTGTGAAGAATATTACTCTAGGGTAATCAGAACGAATGTTGTCTTTGGCGATCTTGACACATCGTCTTCTTTGAGAAAATGGCATCATATCCGCTTTTATACACCGCCTAATTGTTCTTAACAAGGCAGACACTGAATGCAAAACGAGAAGTAAACCATGATAAAGTTTCAAGCAAAAGCAATCTACAATATAATAGTGATCAACAGTTATACTTGAGTTATTCCACTGGTTTCATGATCACACGGAACAAACTTTTCAACTGACACACTCAATCGCCTCTTCTTTCAGTGAAAATTTATAACAATGTTTTACAGTGTTTAAACAGCGTATATGTAAAACTGGACTTGTCGCTGCAGACATCGTCCGGATAGGTGACAAAGAGGACTTTCAGAACGCAAACAGAATCGGCGGATTTTAGGAGAACAAACAGAATCGGTCGACTTTGGGAGCACAAACGTAATCGGCGGACTTTGAGGGAACAAACAGAATCGGCGGAGTTCAGAGAACAAACAAAATCGGTGGACTTTGAGAGAACAAACAGATTCGGCGGACTTTGAGGGAACAAACAGGATCGGCGGACTTTGAGAGAACAAACAGAATCGGTGGACTTTGAGTGAACAAACAGATTCGGCGGACTTTGAGAGAACAAACAGATTCGGCGGACTTTGAGAGAACAAACAGGATTGGTGGACTTTGAGAGAATAAACAGAATTGGCGGACTTTGAGAGAACAAACAGATTCGGCGGACTTTGAGAGAACAAACAGGATTGGTGGACTTTGAGAGAACAAACAGAATTGGTGGACTTTGAGAGAACAAACAGATTCGGCGGACTTTTAGAGAACAAACAGGATTGGTGGACTTTGAGAGAATAAACAGAATTGGTGGACTTTGAGTGAACAAACAGAATTGGTGGACTTTTAGAGAACAAACAGGATTGGTGGACTTTGAGAGAATAAACAGAATTGGTGGACTTTGAGTGAACAAAGAAAATTGGTGGACTTTGAGAGAATAAACAGAATCGGCGGACTTTGAGTGAACAAACAGGATCGGTGGACTTTGAGTGAACAAACAGGATCGGTGGACTTTGAGTGAACAAACAGAATTGGCGGACTTTGAGAGAATAAACAGAATTGGTGGACTTTGAGAGAATAAACAGTATCGGCGGACTTGAGAGAATAAACAGAATTGGTGGACTTTGAGTGAACAAACAGAATTGGTGGACTTTGAGTGAACAAACAGAATTGATGGACTTTGAGAGAACAAACAGAATTGGTGGACTTTGAGTGAACAAACAGAATTGGTGGACTTTGAGAGAATACACAGAATCGGTGGACTTTGAGTGAACAAACAGAATCGGTGGACTTTGAGTGAACAAACATAATTGGTGGACTTTGAGAGAACAAACAGAATTGGTGGACTTTGAGTGAACAAACAGAATTGGTGGACTTTGAGAGAATAAACAGAATTGGTGGTCTTTGAGTGAACAAACAGAATTGGTGGACTTTGAGTGAACAAACAGAATTGGTGGACTTTGAGAGAATAAACAGAATTGGTGGACTTTGAGAGAACAAACAGAATTGGTGGACTTTGAGAGAACAAA
>JAQQZZ010112163.1:0-15303 GCA_030265115.1 Mopalia vespertina | reverse complement strand
TTCATGTTGCCCTGGTGCTCTCAGAGCTAAAGGGGAACAAGAAGCTGATCTGTTTGTGGTGTCTGTATTGCGTCCTGTTTTTGTCTTGTATTTGTCTCGTCTTGTCTTTGTTTGTTGCCAGTGTGTTGAGGGTGTTTTCCTTCATCCATTCGGCTGGCACATTGTCATATAAGTGAAATACCTTCGAGTACGACGTAAAACCCCAATCAAACAAACAAACAAACAAATAATAACAAATATTTGATATTGATGAAGATTTTATTTTTTTTGTGGAACATGCTTCACTTAACATTAATACAGAGTGGTTTTTGTACAGATGATTCATGATGTATCAATGTATCAACATCTCTGAGTTTATCGTTGGAAAATGCTTATGAAGATAATTTGCATGCAAAATTAGTCTTTTCCTGTTTAGGTTGACATATAGTAAAAAAAAATATATTCAGCATGTGTTTGCATTGCTGGGTATGAGGCAAGTGGGCGATGCTTGACAGGGCTGGTTGGTACTTGATTAGATAGATTCGGATTTATGTTGTGTAAATGTTTCGTATAAAAGCCAAAGGTCGTTCTAACCAGTTTTCTGTTTGAATTTTTCAGGAGTGCCCATATTTGGAGAGCTCTTCGCGTGTGCTCATCAAACAGTCACTTAGCCCCTGCATCTTCGCTACTAACTAATCACATACAGACTATAAGCAATAAACATTATAACATCCTTCAACCTCAAACGAAGTGCTCTAGTTATCTCCCCTTGCATGGTTTATCTACCTTGTCAGTTACACATTCTGTCTGGTCATCTCAGTCAATTAGATATTTTCATAGTTCTGGAAATGTTAGAAAAGAGGAATCTAAAATAGAGAAGACTGTGAAGGCGTTAAAAGAGCAACAGGCAGCAGAACAAGTCAAACCTCCTGGGGCAACCACACAGGAGTTACCCACTCCGGCTCCAACTAAATCCATTGGACAACGAATTGTAGATGAAGTGAAACATTTCTACCATGGATTCAGACTACTGTTTATAGATGTTAAAATCTGCTGTCGGTTGTTGTTCCGGGTTTTACGGGGGACAACACTTTCTCGTAGGGAAAGGAGACAGGTATGTTGTTTATTTCCACTGTTTGACAATCTGATTTATGCAGTAATCATGTCTATTTACCCACAAAAACAGGGCATCATTAAACTTGAACTATATTATTAAGTTGTGATTTAGGGTCATATAAAGATGCACACTAACTTACTTGGCTTCCAGTTCCTCCTCTAATCTCTTGTATATGATCTGTGTATTTAGCAGACCTGCATACCGGTGTATTCTGGAGTATTTTGTACACATAATTTATGTTGAATACACAAATAGGACATGGAAATAAACACAGAAATGAAATTGAATATTCTCTGCTGCTATCCTGTAACACAAAAAACACAAAATAGTAAGAAAATACTCTTGAAAAAAAAATAATTTACACATAGTTTCTTCTAAGGTAGAAAGGTAGAATTTAGCTGTCGACCTTTTTCCATTCAACATCACTTGAAACGTAATTTTTTGCTACCATGTTTGCTGAATGCTTTATTTGCCTAGGCTATAGCTTTAATTAGAAATACATGTAAGATAATACTTAGTATTACTTAATTAATTATACTTTCTGACAGGCAATTTGTTTCATCTGTATTCAGTGAGATTGTGTTAAGTGCTTTAATTGTGGAATATGTTTTATAATGTGTTTCTGTCACTAATGTTGTTTTTCTTTTTCTGTTTAAACTTAGCTTGTACGTACAACAGCTGACCTCTTCCGACTTGTGCCATTTCTTGTCTTTGTGGTAGTTCCATTCATGGAATTCCTGCTTCCGGTAGCTGTCAAGCTCTTCCCAAATATGTTACCCAGTACATTCAAAGAGGAAAATAAAGAGGTAATACATATAATTCTTAATTGAAAACTACTGGATAATATAACCTTTATGTGTGTTAAACGTTTTCTAGTCATTTTGTACCCAAACCATTTTGTATCCAAACATTTTGTACCCAAACTGTTTTGTACCCAAACCATTTTGCCCCCAAACCATTTTGCACCCAAACCGTTTTGCACCCAAACCGTTTTGCACCCAAACCATTTCATACCCCAATTTGTAATAAGCTCATAATATTGTCAGAGCCAAAAAGTTAAAAGACAATGAAAATGTGTTTGTAGCCATTTATCTTATCTTAAAGACTGAGTGACCTGTCAGGATTTTAGACAGTGCTCATGCTATGTTTCAAATCCTCTACAGCAAGTGCAATTTTTTGGTACCACAGTTTCAGTTTAAAGGGCTTCTTTTCTTTCAAACGATTATTTATCTGCAAATCCAAATGATTCCATTGTTTAAAAATTCTTGTTTTTATTCTGCAAGTGTAAATTACAGGATTTGTGTGAGACGTCTAGTGTAATGACTCACCAGCCCTCATATTAGTGAAATAACTTTATGTACAGTGTAAATCCCCAATCAAATAAACAGCTACTTCCTAAGAAAATATATCTAGTGGATTATTTTTATACGCCAGTCATTTGATGGGACGTATTATGTTATGGGGTTGTCCATCTGTCTGTCCGTCAACTTTTTGATTTCCGGACAGGAACTTGAAAACCGCTTGCCTTATTGAATTCGAATCAACCTTAGTATGTGTGTTCCATGTGACAAGATGTCGCTTGGGATTGATTTTGGCGTATGTTGACAACTGGTGGCAAAGTCTAAATTGTGTTTCTGTATGTTAACTTGAAATATTCATGTGGAATTCAAATCAAACTAAGTGTGATTGTTCCATAAGACAAGACATTGCTTAGGATTAGTTTTAGCGTATGTCAGACTACATGTGGAGCCACCTGGTGGCAAAGTCTAAATTTTGTTTCTTTATGATAATTTGAAAACTTCTAATCAAACTTTATATGATTGTTCCTTGTGACAAGACATCGCTTGGATTTAGTTTTTGCGTATGTCGGACTACAGGTGGCGCCAAGATGTTGTGTAGGATTTTGTTTGGTATAACTTGTTGACTTGAAATCTCTTGTGAACTTTTTTAATCTGGATATTAACTTGAAACCTGCTTATGGAATTCAAATCAAACTTAGTTAGTATGAGAGTTCCATTTGACAAGACGTAGTTAAGATATTCCAAGTGTCAAGATGTTATGTAGGATTTTGTTTGATGTATTCTTGTCTAGACATACAGTCACCTGGTGGATTCTATTCAAACTTGATTTTAATATTCCATGTGGCAAGATTTCTTCGGGCATATATTGCAACTCATTTGAGCTCTTGTTTTTAAATGTTTGCAATGTAATAAGTTGAGATCAATTTGAGCAATGAAACCGTTCATAAAACTTTCTGACATTTGGGTGGCGGCAGTTCTTATTCTTAGGATGCTTTTTTTCTTGAGGATTGTAAACCAACCCATTCTATTTAGTAATGGAACTCATCGCATGGACCATTGCAAGCACACATTTAGCAAAGTTTGGGTGCATCTGCTTATAATTATAAGTTTGCTCACTAACTGGAAGATTGTGATTGCCATATTTATAGCGACTTAAATGTCAACATAATCTAGAAAAATTCAAATCTTTTATGCATAGTTTATATACGCATATTGCCAGACATCATTTGTATTTTTTTATTGTAAACCTTTGACCCTTAATATGTGATGAAATTACGGTCCATTAATGAAAGGAAAGTGACCACTTATTTACATCTGTATTTTAATTTACAAAATTATATAATCATCAACATGAATTGTTATATGTTGCAATTCCTATAGTGTAATAAGTCTCATGTTGTTGACATTAAGCATCCTAGCTTTGGACCCCAATTTTCTGTAACTAAGTTGGAAAACATATATACGGTTAACATAAAGTTGAACTTGCAAACTATAAAGCTTCAGTCAGAAAGATCTTTAAAGGATATCCAAAGAACACATTTATAAGATAGGTGTTTTTTCCTTAAATTATCTTATTGTTTGAGTTCATGATCTCAGTAATTGAATCACTTTATAAACCTGACACTTTTCATTGCAGCACGAGAAAATCAAGCGGAGTTTAAAGGTGAAGTTAGAAATGGCAAAGTTTTTACAGAGTACAATCGAGGAAAGTGCTCTTAAAAGGCAGAAAAAAATCAAAGAAGGAGAGAAAAGTATGGTGGTAGATTTCTCAAACTTCTTAATTAAGGTGAGTTAATTGAGTTGTACTATTTCAGTTTAACATGAGGTGTTTAAAAATGGTTAAGGGGTACTGGCCCTATCCCATCTGAAAACATATGTATAAATCTAATGCATAATTCATATCATCCTCTTCACCATTATGTTTTTGGCTTCGATTTACAGCATGGATTGACACATGCAATACAGTCTAATAATAGAATCAAGTGACTACAATAATACAGTACGATATTTTATCCCATAAAGGAGTACATTTCAGTGTAATACAGCCATGTGATATTGTTTCAAATCTCCAGGTGTATGATACAGCTTTCCCACACTCTGATTGGTTACTTTCTGGTTATTGATAAAATTCAACCAATGAAATGCTACATTTTTTTTTTATTGGGGGATGAATCTACATGTTTATGGACTTATTTCACCTAATTTTGCAAGCCAATATGGCCATCCCTCAAATTCAGATATTAACTTAAAACTTTGCTGTTTCTGTTAATATCTAGAAGTGTCCCACTAATGGGATGCGTTAACCCCTAACACTCACATCAAGTTCTTCTTCTGGTAGGAAATCAATCCAATTCATAAAATTCTGACTCTTATTGACAGTCCGCTTTTTGTCGATCTCTATAACATGCATAAATTAATCTTGTTGTAGTTTCAGTGAAATGCCCAGTCTTCTGTCAATTTAAAAAAATCTAATGTAATTTCTATAACCATGGTTTTCTGTCTTCTGAATGTCAATTCATTCAGTTTAATACCATAGCAGTTTTTTTTTTGATGAGGGCAACCGATTGGGTTATGAGGTTTCCCCCAGGTTTTCCACCATAATTAGACAAGGAACAGTGCGAAAGGGACAATCCGTCTTCATACACATGTATAAGTGAAATACACTTGAGAATGGCGATAAGCCCCAATCAAACAAACAAACAATCTATTCTGTATCGAATGACGTGTAATTGTCTTTATGCTTTGAAACTATTCCAAGTGTGATATTAATTGCATCAGGGTGCCCTCTCTCTATTGATATCCCTCAGAGAGTTTCCCTTTTCCCTCTTTTAAACTTTTAGGATTTTAGATAGAACAATGTGAGCCTTTTTTTCCCTAGATTTTCTAAAAAAATTGTGCTGAGCAGTCATGCCCTCTTAAGCTATCAACAAAGGAACAAGCATTTCACATTTTATGGTTATCTTAATGTGGCTATCTACTGTTGGGGATAGATCACAGTCATATGATTGAACTCTCCTAGTTTAACACCAATCAGTCTTACCTAATTTTCAATGATAAACCTCCTCTTTCGTTACTTTCCAGATAAGAACTTCAGGTACCCAAGCAACCACAGAGGAGATAGTAAAGTTCTCTAAACTGTTTGAAGATGAGATGACATTAGACAACCTGTCCCGTCCACAGTTACAGGCCTTGTGTAAGGTGTTAGAGGTGCCTACTATTGGAACAGATACCTTCTTACAGTTCCAACTGCGTATGAAACTTAGACAGCTCAAGGCAGATGACAAGGTACAGTTTAACACATCCTCATGTGGCTTTCAGTATAAATTATTATTATTTTATTTCCGACTCTAGGCTCAAATTAAAAGGCATATATTAGGATACAGATCGACAGACATGTATATATATATATATATATTCTCTCTCCATTTATTCAAAATATATATTTTAACCCAAAAGTCCCGGGTTCGAATCCCGGTGGAGGCAAGTAAATTTTTCTCTCTTCATTTGCTTAAAATATATTTAAATGTACAGTAAATGTCATGAAGAGGAGGAAGCACATGACAAGACAGCACTATGAGAGCCTTCTTATTGCCTGTTTTTGTGTTCAGACCCCATGCTAGGCAAAATTTGGTGTGTTATACCGCCATGCTCCTATTTCTGGCACCATGCCAGTCACCTATCGCAGGGGTGGTTTCTATGAGGTTTCCTTCCAGTTTTCCACCGCAATTTAGCAAGGAACAGTGTGAAGTGAACAATCGTCATATAAGTGAAAACCCTTGAGTAAGATGGAAAAAATCCAACATACAAACAAGCTATTTTGAATTGACAGAAGTGGAGAAAAACAGATGTTTACATGTAACTTTTAGAAAATTGTCTGAAACAGCCACCGGTCAAATCAGCAACACCTTGGGGTCAACCAACCAGCTCTAAGAGACAACCCTGCCTTATGCCCACTATATTATTGAGTGCTGTTTCACTTTTCCCTGATACATTCAGAGGCAAACCACTCCTAGAGTTATTTTTAGATCTTAACTGGCCAAATGGCCTATTAGCAAAGCTCAACCGTTATTGTGTTTTATTTCCTGCATTAAGATGTATATGTACATGTATTAGATTAAAAAGGAAATGTTGGCATTTTGACTGTTCAACAGACATATACATTACATGTATTAAAACAAAAACTCCTGACCTACCCCAAGTACATATTTACTTATGTTATCATGCTAATAGCCCTCATGTCAGACCCTGTCCCAAGTGAGGACAATTAGAAAAACTTATACAACTATTAATATGATTTCAGTCAATCAGTATATGTTATGGTGCCAAGACAACATGATGCTACCATGGAAACAGTAATCAAGGATTAATAACACAGGATATGACTTCATCTTAATTTTGTGGTGTAAACGGTCACACCAGTAATATAAACATCATAGCTCCCCTGAATAAAATTTTTTTCGTCTTAAAATTTTGAATGAAAATAATATAATTTCATTGCTGATTTGAAATATGTATTAAAAACAAGGTTATGGTAAACACCAAATTCAGCCAAAACAAACTGAAGTCATTTGATAGTCTTCCATATAGTGAAAAGGGAAACTGAAAGTTTATTATTTGAATAATGTTTGTTGATTGTGCACATATCCGTTCGTCATGTTAAAATATGCAGTTGATAAACTCCTGTTCAGCGGTGGACTTTCTAAGCCTAAGTTTGAGAAGCGGCTCTGTGATTGGTCAGTTTAAGAAAACACTGTAAATAGGCCGATTGTGTGAGATCTCAATAGCAACTTACAAAAAATTGGGATCATTTTAGATCTGATTTTAATCAGATTCCACATTCACCATGAAATGAAGAAGTAGGCTTTCATCTGTTGCCAATCTAGAATTTTTCCCTAGAATGAATGTTTTACTGGATCTCGATGACTGTGACGTGGAGTTACTTAATTGATTAAATGGTATGGTTTTTGAACATGCTCATCGGTTTTTCACTTATATTAATTTATGATGGTGTATTCCAACAGTAATAAACACTAGCAGAACCATTAAATGTGCAAGTTTTGGCTATGTTGGAAAATTAATTGTACCCTAAGACCTAACATCATGTCACATGTTAGGACTAAGAAAAGACTGCCTTACTATGGGATGTCGCTACTCAGTGCAGGTTAATAAGGGGAGATAACTGTTATATTTAGGATCACTAGTCAAAGTGTTAACAGCTGACATGTAGAAGATTTGAGTTTCATGAGGGTTTATAATTTGGATGAATTCTACCTCAGATATATTGCCTGAATCTTGCATTACAAAAAAGAGCAAAATAGATTGATCTGAATGTTAATTGATTCAGCATTACAAGATTTTTTCAGTTCATCCTGAAAGTGGTCTCCAAATTCTGGTTGCTTTGGAAGGAGCGTGTGTCATGGATTAGTTACAAGGGTGATATGTTAATAAGACGGGTTAGCTTTCGTAGTTTTTCAATTATGGTTGTGTTAATGTCAATTACTGTTGGAATAAACCACCATCAAATAAGTAAACCTCTATGCTTGGCATTATACATCATGATCAATAAATTGCCTCCTTTTATATATAAAATACACTTACAAACAAACCAGCAAATCACTAACTAATCAACCAACCAGCAAACCAGTCAATTGACCAATCAATCAATCAATCTCTTTATACATGACAGACTTATTTTGGTTATAAATAAGACATTGGATGTTGCTGGGTGCATATACTCCCTCTTTGATTTTTGTGTACAAAAAATTATTACTCAAATTGGAAAATGTAATGTTGCAATGTTTATTGGAATGAAGTTCTGGGGACTATAGTACTGTATAACGATTGTTTTCATTTTTTTTTAAAAAGGATCTGGTCTTCTGGCTTAGAGCAGGGTGTTTTGAATTTTGCTCTACAAGCTCTAGAGATATATAACTGTCTTAACAAAGCATTAATGTACAACAATTTACTTTACAGCTATGTTGATGTTTACTAATGGTCATATAAAATGAATACACTATTCATTTTAACATCAATGAATAAATCACTCAATATGTACAAGGAGATGCAGGTTATGGCAGCCCGATCATCCAATGATAATGTGCGTGTTTATTTTGTGTTGTTGTAGATGATACAGAAAGAAGGTGTTGACAGCTTGACTATTTGGGAGTTACAATCGGCGTGTCGGTCTCGAGGAATGAGAGCTCTGGGAGTAGCTGAAGACCGTTTGAAGTCCCAGTTACAGCAGTGGTTAGACCTGCATCTGAATGAGGAAATCCCCACTTCTCTCCTCTTACTCTCCAGAGCCATGTACCTTCCAGAGACCCTGTCTACAGCAGATCAGCTCAAGGCTACCTTGTCATCTCTTCCACAGACTACGGTGAGCTTTCCTGCATACAAATACTAGTACAGCATGCTTGATGCTGGTAGATCAGTATCTGTCAGATCGAGGCACTGATTTTCAACAAGCACTAAGCTTTACCCTGATGACTCAAGATTTACAACCACAATTTATTGTATTTTAAGAAAAGATTTAACGCCAAAATATTAACCAGGAATCAAGAGACTCTCCAATAATTATTTTTAATAGAAACAGCATATCTCTTTTGAGATTTGAAAACCTGGTGCCTCAAATGGGTTTGTGAGTGTCACAATGCCCACCACACTGTCAAGCTAGACCTGTCAATTGTTCTGTCTATGAATCAATCTATATTAATAATCTTAGATGAACACTTCTCTACTGGTCACCTTTTTGTGATACATGCATGTATAGATAATCCCTTTGAGTAATATCTAGATCAAAAAGATGCTAATATAGTGTCGCTTGTCCATGCTTTATGTATAGAAAATCAGTGCTTCATTGGGCTAGAATTTGGGACTCATTCTGCTGGGAGCCTCTGTAGCTCAGTTTGTAGAGTGTTGGGCCTGTAACCCAAAGGTCCTGTGTACGCATCCTGGTGGAGGCGAGTACATTTTTCTCTCTTCATTCATTCAAAATATATAATCCCTTGAATAATCACACACCCATTTTCTGTCTTCAGGCTGAGGAAGCTAAGATAAAGGTGGCTGAGTTAACAGGTGATAAGGTGGACAACAAGGCTAAATTAGATCTCATCAAACAAGAAGAGGCCGCCATCAGGAAAGAAAAACAAGACCAACAAGAACAAGAGGCACAGGTACTGTAAAAATCTTAACACAATTTCCTCAATGCGTATATATTGATCACATCACGCTATTCACTGTGACAGTTTGCCATTCAAAAAAGTAAAGTTTAAGTAGCAATCCAGAAAAAACAAAAATTATATATATAATTATATATAATAAAAAAAAAAAATGAATTTAAAGTCTGATAAAGAAGGCAAAAAATAATCTTGAAGTAAAAACAAAAAAAAATTTGAAAAAAATCTTAGTGGAAACTGACAAAATCACGTTTAATGTCTTTACATTGCAGCTTTGAACTAATTCTACTCCTCCTAAAATAATCAATCATCACATAAGTATGACACGCTCAGTCTTATTTACTATATGACTATTTCGTCAGCATATACAAAGTGAATGATTTAACATGACATGAAACCTAGTGATTGGCTCTACTCTAAGCAATTCAGAAATAATTAAATGAATATTTTCAAACTTTAAACATTGCTAAACCCACCTGTCTTGAGGGTATGCAAAATAAAGTTGGTAATTTTTTGACAAAATTGTTAGATTTTTTCCTTGAAACAGTAAATATCTTCTTTGTTGGAAAGTTGCAAATATTGAACTTTGATAAACTGCTTCTAACTATAGGCCTACATAACTTTTTCCTGTCCTTAGCATATTATATGATGAGCCGATCTTAACAATCTCTTTTCATCTTTGAAAGTGTCTTTATCTCCAGTGCAAATCAGTTAAATTCCAGGTAAACCAACTGGTGTTATGTTGCTTGATCTTTACTTTGCCAATGTTAGAGCTTTCTATAGTAGTAAAGAGATATTCACACCATTAGCAAAACAATAAACCGAAAAAATCTCTAATTTTACAATGATTGTGTGGCTACCTGTTTGCAGAGTGTTCTCGGTTGTTGGCATTTACTGCTGATCATTTGGTGCCTGATTGGGGGTCGACGGTTCAATACCCGGATGGGTCACAGCCTGAAAATATTCTGAACTAGAATTTGTTTAATCTAAGAAAGTGCTATTCCAAATAATGAAAATACTGGTAAACTAAACTAGCATTCAATGCATACTCAATTTTGTATAGTTTCAGCTCATGTAAAACATAAACTGATTGATTTTTGTCTTTTAGAAAGTGAATGAATATTATGGCAGGGCTCCAGATAGCGTTCGTATTTGTGTATTTTTTTGCAAATACGCAGAGAAACTAAAATAACTGCGTAAAAAAACTCAGTAGAATATGCCATTAAGCAAACATCTGTATTTATGTGCGTAAAATGATGTTCGAAAACTTGGAACGATAGTTGATAATGTTCAAAGAGGTACGAGAAAAACGCAATCTGACTGGCTGACATTAGGAATAATGGCCAATGACGGGGCTCCCTTTGTGCTGGAGTTTATTGATACAATCTCCCTTGTGTTGGCACTTATAGATAGTCAACATAATATACACATGAAAAATGCCACGCGGGAGAATCCGGTTCCAATACTGCGTTCTCTAGCGGTAATACTGTAGGTGACAAGTGATGGCCGAAGTTACTGCCAGTGCATGGTGCGATTATAATAATTCTATAAAAATAATTTTATTTATATGGTTACCGGACAAAAAAAGAAGGAATGTTAGTCAATATTTAGGTAAAGCCGCTATTCTAAGAATTTGGTCACTTTAGATATGTTGGTTGTCCTTGATGAGGAATCCAAGGCTATGCATTTTATTGCAGAGACGAGTATCGCTTTAACCTGATTATGTACCAGAACTCTGGTTGCTTTTAGAAGGCACTAATGTTTATTTATTCTCTGTGTGGTTTAGATGGAGCGTGAAGATGCTGAGGCCATGGCAGCTAAAACAGCAATGGAGATGAGCAGTAAGATCGTGGATACGGCTCCTGTTATAGATGCTGAGGCTACAGAAAGTAAGACACAGAAATACACAGGGCCATTGTTCTAGAATCAATGTCTGTTAGCAGAGCTTTATGCATGTTGTCTTCGGAGGAAACAAAGCTGATCTGTTTGTGATGTCTTTGTATTCCAACCTGTATTTGTCCTGTCTTGTCTTTGTTTGTTGCCAGTGGTGTCGAGGGTGATTTCCTGCATCCATTGATACATGTAGGCTGGCACGCCGTCTTGTGAGAGAAATAACCATAAGTACAGAGTTAAAACCCAATTTGTTTGTTTTATCTTTGGCGTATCATTGATTGTGGACAGTGATTAATTATATCACACACATTGAAAACTGAGAATAGAAAAACAGCTGTTGATATGTGTGAACATAGGGCATAAAGTTTTTGGGGAGATTTAGACTACACCATTCTAATGGATTTCAGTTGCAATGCAGACAATATCATTGCAGCTTCAATAGTCTCCCCTTATTTTGAGTGAAGTTTCCTTACTATGTTGGTATGCCACTGCAGTCCTTTCTGGTTTTCTCGTTAAACCATAACATTGGTCCTCTTAAAATTTTTAAGATAACCTATCATATAAATTTGTCACTGCTTTCTTGGCTTTAAAAAATTTATTTGTCTGATGTGTGGGTTCATAAAATCAATTTTAAAATTTTATTTTAGATAACCTTTAGATATTTCAGAAACCAATAAATTGGTCCTCCTAAAATAAGTTTGATTAACTGTAGGCAGACCCAGTTTGATTAGTTGACCTAACAGCACTGGTCTGCCACTCAACTGAAAACATTAAGTCTGTAAAAGTGTTAGTTTGTGAAAGTACACCCCTGTTTTTGATCTTGAACAGGGCCTGCACCCATGGCTCAATCGTTGGCATGTCTGCTTGCTATTCCTCATTTGATGTACAAATCACGGGTTCAAGTCAGTCTCAGGTATATGAATAATATGAGGGTCCCACAATGGGACTTCCGCCATGACAGAGTGGTTTCTATGAGGTTTCTTCCTGG
Source organism: Mopalia vespertina (assembly GCA_030265115.1). NCBI lineage: Eukaryota > Metazoa > Mollusca > Polyplacophora > Chitonida > Mopaliidae > Mopalia > Mopalia vespertina. The sequence continues at coordinate 2,850 of JAQQZZ010112163.1, read as the reverse complement.
TTTTATATTGTATTTAATCAAGGCATATTGAGAAGTGGTGTCATCATGTACATAAAAGACCCCTGAGTATGATGCTAAACCCCAAAACAAGAAACCAACAAAGATTTGTAAGGGAAAGTATTTACAGTCTGAAATAATGACCTAATGTCCCCTTCCAATAGAGGCACTGCCGAATCAATGTGACTATCCGCACTTTGTACATGTAGGTATTAGCATTTCATTACTATTTCCAATGTTCTTTAGTGGTGACGTCTCACTAATATAAATAGTAGGTGGTTTATTTGACCAGTAATGCTGATGGTTGTTTTCTTCACCCATTGGGCTGGTGGGCTGATATAGGGAGTGTCCTGTTACCCAGGGGCTCTAAAAGCTAAGGGGCAACAAAAAGTGAATCTGTTTATGGCTGGCACTCCAATGTATGGTTGAAATAACCGTAATTGTGGTGTTAAACAATGTTCTATGATTACTGACCTAGATATGACTGTTGACATGTTTAGAGATCCAGGATAAAGAGGATCAAGAAGAGAGGATTGGAGTTCAGGAATTGATAGAGATTGAGGCTGCTTTGGAAGAAATCGCAGAGCAGAAGAAACTCAACATTGAGAGAGAGGAGTTAGAAGAGCTGAAGGAGGATGTGGAGGAATATAAAGAGGTAATTTTTCATTATACTGGTGCATGAATCAGTGTTTAGCCTGTTAGACAGCTGATCCTCTTTCAATATTCCATGGCTCGTGGCCGTGGCTTAGTGGCTAGCGAGTGTGCTTACTAATCCTACTTTGATGTACTGTTCACAGGATCGAGTCCGTCTGTCGACCCTCAGGTATATGAGTGAGTCACATGATGTGGCTCCGGCAATCACGGGGGTGGTTTTTACTTGTTTCCTCTTGGTTTTCCATTGCAGGTAGGCAAGGAACAGTTATAAGCAGACAATCCATCATCATATAAGTGAAATACCCTTGAGTATGACATTAAACCCTAATCAAACAAACCAATCAATATCTCACAGGTTCAATATCTTGAGCTCAAGAGTCAAACCAAAATGAATCTGGCTATCACTGGGGTGTTTTATTAAGTCCCTTTTGATTTTCTACTTCATTTCAGTACGAAGTTGACAATTTAATCTGTAGTCATACAAGTGAAATATATTTGACAACTGCATCATATACCAAATAAAAGAAATAAACTGTTTTCAATGCGCATTATGAAAGTATTATGAAAGCTCCCTTAGTGAGGGCACTGTATTCTAAGCATAATGATCTCTTCATATAAATGTATCTTTATCAATTGTCACCGTTACCCCTTATTCTCTGGCTGAATAATTTCCCCGTCAATTCAGTACATCAATGATCAAAACATTTGAAGTAATGTCTCATTTTGTAACCGTCAGGTACCATCTAGCTTTTCACTGCAGACTGCAACTTCTGGACAAACCCTCGCTATCCCATCCTTCCCACAAAGTCATGTGCTGGAGCTCTATATACTCTTTGCCACAGTTACAAAAATATCCAGCTGCTTAAAAATGTGTTAATGTGAGTCGAATTAAAATGGAACAAATTAATGATTTCAGAATATTTAAATTGGTTAGCAGCTTAACAAAATTTCATGAATCTACAGCTTACAGCATCACCAAAAAAAGACATCGACAGGTCTGGTTTCAAGCCCTAGACATATTCACATATAATTTGCCAGACGAAGCCAATTATACCCTTTAGCATAGAGGCAAGACGGCGACAGTTTTAATCAACTGGTAAGCTATATGTACAGGATCGATATTGTTTCCTTTTTAATAATGTAGGATGTTGAGGATTTGAAGGAAGTGATACTGTCCGGATCTGCTGAGGTAGGGCTGGGAGAATCACAGGCCGCTCATCATCTCTCCAAACGTGTGGGTAAGATGATTTCTCAGCTTGATGATATCATCGGTGAGTTACATTCAGAGCGGGAGGAGATCCAAGAGGAGATAGAGGTCAGAGAGGTCAGGATTAAACGCAGCAGCGGGGAAAAGCGAGATCGAATCCTGGAAGAAATAGAAACAAAAAAGTAGGCTTTCTCAATTAAGAAATGACAGTGTAGTTCTGAAAAAAAGGGTTTTTTTACGCAGCTTTAAATTTGAATTTGGATTTACAGTTTGCCATATATGGTGTTATTTGCATTCCAAACGGAAGTTGCCTCACTCTGAGCTTGACCCAATTGACCATCTGTGGCAAACAGTTTGGCATATATGGTTTTATTTACAATCCAAATGGAAGTAGGTGGGGCTTATTCTCTGAACTGTAAGCGTGTGTATTTAGTTTGAGTTTAAAGACATAAAAAAAGCAACATGGTCAAGTTTTGTTTTAGCAATAAGTAGGTACTATTTTTCCATCAAAGCAAAGCACTTACTCATTCTATGGTGTTGTTATTGTGGCTATTTTCTATTCAAGTACACCGCCAAAGAAAAAACCCTCGAGTATAATATTATTCGCCAATCACAGTGAAGGCATCATTATGTAATAAATAGAGGTTATTACACAGTGAAGTTTGAATACCCCAAATATTTCTCGAGTGAATGGTTGAAAGAGATAACCCACAACATTCAAAGCCCTTCACCATTGATAAGAGAAACATTTACCATTGTTATTTTAAAACCAGTTCCCACAAGCTTTCTAGTATGTCCGCCTACTAAGCAGGAGTTGAAATTTTAACCTGTCCACTGACAGAAATAGCGGGTGGTTGGAGGAAGTTTCATGTTACCCTGATGCTCTCAGAGCTAAAGGGGAACAGGAAGCCAATATGTTTGTGGTGTCTGTATTGCGTCCTGTTATTGTCCTATATTTGTCCCGTCTTGTCTTTGTTTGTTGCCAGTGGTGT
>JAQQZZ010112152.1:0-15303 GCA_030265115.1 Mopalia vespertina | reverse complement strand
ATGTTTTAAATGCAATTTTTACAAACATCTTATACAGTCACTATAATACATTTATTATTTTAGAGTTTACAATTTATATCATATTTTTATGTGATTTTATTCCTTGAATACGCTTGTATATATATTTTTTATATATTTAATTAATTTGTAAATATCTTCATATTTGTATATATCCGCCCACGTCATGTCATGAAAATTTATTTCGTCCCTATGAAAGATTAACCTTTTTGGTTGAATAGTTATTAAGTAAAATAAAGATTATTATAAAACGTCTCTATGCTATTTTCCCTTTAAACGTGGAAGCCTAGTTATTAAATCCTGTTTTTGAAGATAAAAAAGATCTTTAAGATCTCAAACGTGGGCTGTATTAAATGAATAAAAACACAAACTCCTGAGCCACTCCACGTAAAAATGTACTATACGAACTTTCGGTCCACACTTGGGAAAGGTCCTGCATGAGGACCGAAGGCTCGTATAGTACATCTTTAAGTGGAGTAGCTCACGGGTTCGGGTTTTTATTCATTTAAAAAGATATTGTCCGTCAAAACAAATTTATTTTTTCTGAAACACTTTGTACTTTTTTACTTTTTACGAACTGTTACTATCTCGTGATGCAAACATCCCACATCAGATCAATCGTATTCTCGCGAGAGTTCCTAAATAATTTTTTTTTTAAAGTGATATTTGTTGCAAAACGAGGACTCTGGAAGAATATATTCTCTTCATAAATCTAGGATAGTTAAAAACATGTATCTAATGAACTTGTACAATCTCAATCCCCCGCGCCTGTATGGCAAGCCGTTTTATCACTTCCGCCTTTATTCTACATATGTCGAATTAGTTTTGCTTTTTTTTTACTTATGTACAATTCTTTTTCACATATGTGAAATTCTTTTTTACTTATGTTGACAAGATTTTCACTTATGTGAAAAACAATTTCACATATGTAAAATACAAATTTATTTTACGTATGTATTATCCTTTTCAACATATGTAAAATTCTTTTCAACATATGTGAATTTCTTTTTCACATAAGTAAAATAAAACACAAAACCCTAACTATTTCACATATGTGATGAAAAAGAATTTCACTTATGTGAATTTGAAATAAACTAATAAAAAAACTGAGAAATGATTTCTCCCCACAGCATGCAAGGGCCCTTATCCAACCTTAGTTTGTGCTCCTATCGTCTTGTGTACACTTTCAATACGAATGCAAAGACGAAAGGAATATATTCCACATGCTTAGCCTCAGTAGGACACATGCCCAAGTCGAGAGAATTGATCAGGAAATGGTCCCCTGTAGTGAAATTACAACAACAACACAGCAAAGCGCAGACAATGACCTATGTTATATATAGGTCATTGACTGCAGACTGCCAAAAGTCGTTCACTCGCGTATATTTACGGCTGAAATACAAAACCATACATTCCATCATGAAAAATGCCAATTACGGCGACAATTAAAGAGTGAATATTATACTGTAGGCATAGGGCCTATAAAACAAATGTAATTTCTCTGATTTATTCTTCGCTACAAAATAATAAACGCTTTGCCAAACACAAAGGGTGGATTTGCTTCTGATCACTTATTGTACTTATTGAGCAAACGTATTGCCTCAAGTCTGTAATTGAAGTCTTGGATGCTTTTATTTGACATATCTGCAAAACCTAGAGTTCCACTCACCTTTTTATTTTAAGTGAATAAGATGTCCACATATGTTGAATTAAGGTTTATTTGACAATGTCGAATTATTTTTCACATATGTTGAATTCTTTTCCACATAAGTGAAATTCTTTTCAACATATGTAAAATAAATAATTAATTTTACATATGTGAAAAAGAATTTCACATAAAGGGCCTACTTAAATTATTGTTTTCTGTGTTGTGTTTATGCCTTAATTATATCTGACAAAAGAATGTATTTGACGCATATAATATTGTCACAATCGCCGCCTCCAAATATGACAACATAAGGAGCTTCAAATTTTCAACCGCTGAGACATATGGTTTTGTTCATTTGTTTGTTTGTAATTTTTTTGTTGTCTGCTTCTTTATACATTCTAATCTGGTCCTTTGGGGAGTATTTGTTCAGACAGGGATTTATCAAAGAGAAGAAACTATTGTTACGCTTTATACAGCGGACTTTCCGTCGATGAAAATTTACATTTTATATAAACAGCCTGCACAAAACAAGAAGCGCATTCATTTATAATGTCAAATATGGGCAGATCAACATTATACTTATGAACCAATTACTATTGCCATATTTGGCAAACGATAGGATGACATGCGCTGTGGAGCACATCAGTTACTCACTTCCGCGTTTAGGATCAGCCGGTATTTTGTCGCGAACTCTCAAAATAACTTTAAAAATTCAACAAGAATCTGTGAGTTCGGTTCGGCTGTCTGTAGATTGAACTCGTACCAGACCGTCAGTTGAAAATGGGAGACGACGTATTGCGACCGAGTAAGTATTTGTATCGACAGCGAAAACTTGAGCGGCACCTCCCTTTTTCAGCCGTCTGAAACTTGACAAGTTTTTGGAAAGTTTTAGTGCTCTCTTCGGGTTTTACGATTATTTGAAAACATAAAATAGATGACGATGTAAATTAAATGCTTTAGACACCGACATCACTCTGTATCTATTGATATACCGTACCTCATTACATGTACGTAGCCTGTGTACAGTTAATATCGACTCAATGCATGTGTTGTTGTTGTTTCGTTATGGACTTGATGTAGGTTTGGACTATAACAGAGTGACTGATATAATCACTCAGCTATTTATTTATTTATTTTTAAACGTGAATAATTGTTGAAGTCTGCTGTTGCGAGGGTGACATTTGGGTGACTTACAAACATATATTCTTCCCTTTACAACTACATTTTTGATTGGTGTGAATTTCTTGCTTTATTTGTTTCGCTTACCCTGTCGAGGCTTGCTTTTTTCAATCAGAGAAGTCAGTATAAGGAATGTATCCCAATACTTTCAGCTCCTGACTCGACTTTAGGTGGTTAATATATCCAGTCTAAAGTCGTGCTGCCCTAAGATTTGTTTAAAGTCTAAAATGGTGGACTTTTTAGAGCATATAACAAAAAATAAAAATACTAATTGCCAAAACTGTACATTTACTCATCTTTTTGTTTAAGGAAATTGTTGTCACGTTTTTCTCATTTGTTTCAACTTCACTTCCAATTGAATTCAAATAATACAATAACAAAACATAAAATTAACAATTTACATTTGATGTAAATGTATAGCCAACCTTGGATGGATCATCATGGTGATCATGACTAGGTTGGTCCCTCGGCAATCTTCAAACACCTAAGGTTTTGTGTTTGTTGAAAATATTATCTGGGTGGATAAAATGTGCCACTTCCAAACATCCTGTCGTGCAGTGCATTGTGGCATAACAAGTCCGCCATTGTCGACTTGAAACAAATCTTTGGGCAGCACGATTTTAGACTGGATATATTAACCACCACAAGTCGAGTCAGGAGTGTTATTGGAATACATTCCTTATACCAACTTCTCTGAAGCAAGCTAGCCTTGACAGGGTAAGCAAAGTAGTAAGTTTGTTTGGGTGGGGGCAGTGGAATCCAGCCTATGCCAAGATAGCCTGTCGACATAGCGGTATGGACATAATGATAAATTAAACTCAGCTACGGAACTTGGTTTTAGGAACGTGGAAAAAATCTCTAGAGACTCTCATACATATACCATGACTAAAAGCACACATTTATTAAACAAAAACAAATCAGATGTTAGTAAATTTTTCACTGTTGTAATTTTTTATTTTTTATTTCAGAACTTATTTTTGCCTCCTTGCCCAGGACGGAGCGAGGAAGAGCTGTTATACTTTCACCCGATCCTAAGAACAAGAATTATCTCTATACAAATGGGAACTCCGTTTATATCAGGGATATTGAGGTGAGTTCAAAACTATGATTTCGTTGAATCAAGAGATTTTTAAATATTCCTGTAGACAGAGAAATTGGCAAGCAACTACCTGGATTCAAACCACGAACATTGACTAGTATCAAGAGCCTGCCTCAGATTACTATTTTTATGTCATCCATTTTGTAAGACCTTGTTAAAACACCATGTTGAGATACATGTTCTATTGAAATTCTTTACTATTTCCATGTGTTTGCCAACGGCTGCTATCCAAGGGCTTATGCAGAGGGTTATCCACCTGTCTAAATGGACACCCTGAATTGAACAATTGCCTCATTTGGACACCCAGTTTTAGGAATTTTTAACATGCAGGAGATAGGGAGTGAAGCAACATTACCATTTTGGACACCATACTTTTGATTTCTGGCTTATATGCTGCCATCTTACTTTCCTCACCAAAACACTTATTTAAAACTCTCTCCTAATCCTCTCCTTTTATGGTATATAGAATTACAAGTTGACAGATTCATGTTTTCTGCAGTGCTCCAGATGCTGTTTCAATACGCCTTCCATTTACAATAGAGACATTTTGTCTTATTTAAGATGCGTAATTAATGCCAATACTCCCCTTATCTGGAGCACTGCTTTTGTGGTGGCGAGTTCTATCGATATGTTTTCAATGTTCATTTCTGTGGTAGAATAGTCCATTGTAACAAGCAGAGGAGAGTCCAGAGATTTCCTCCCAGAGTAATACTGGTTAATGATCTAGGGTTGGGATTTTATCCTGTTGGCCATTCTACAGATAAAAATAAAGGCATTAATTAATTTATAGCTTGTTAATGTGCACGTATGTAAACAAGAAATTATATTTATTTGTTTTCAGAATCCTCAGATATGTGATGTTTATACTCAACATGCCGTACCGGTGATAGTTGCTAAATATGCTCCAAGTGGATTCTATATTGCTTCTGGAGGTATGTATTAATTAGAATCAGGTAGAGCAGGTGGTCGTTGTTGCTGGTAGGAACCACTGTGACCATTGCTCTCTGAGCTAAGGGGCATCGTTAAGATATTTCTTAAGACACATGTAAGAAAAATCTTGCACTAGACACATGTACATTTTGTTTTATTGTACCGTGTTTTGGGCGGGCCGTTGGTATGGACCTTTCTGGTGCTCTAAGAGATGGGCACCATGATCCATTCATTATTTTCTTTGCATTCCTTGTTGTGATTGTTCTGTCTCATTTTTGTTCGATGGTTTCTGTTACCCATCGAGATGGCACCGTGTTATTTGAGTGAAATAACTATAAGTAAGATATTAGGCTAAACGCAGTCTAACAAACAAACTATGTGTGGGATCTAGTGCTTGGCCATTTGTCTTATATAGTCATATTTTCTTTGAAAGTTTATTTGAAGAATAGCAGTACTGTCTTACTAAGCACTAGAGGATGATTAACTTTCCAAGTGTGCAAGTGTAAAGTATTGTTGGAATGCACCATGGTCATATAAGTGAAATATTCTTAAGTTAAGAATGGCCTAAAACACCAATCAATCAATTTATCCTGGGACACTCAAAATAGTTTTCCTTATCCATCGTCAAATCTTTGGCATTTATTTAAAGGGACATCAATACTATTATTGACTAAGTCAAGAGAAAACTCAAAACGATATTTTGTCAAATTATGGTGTTCGTAGATTGTTCACTGCAGTATACTTTAACATCCACAATCCTTCAAATTGAACATGTTTCATTAGGATGTGATCTTTTAATTATGAAATTAATTATCACTGGCCTCTGGAATAAACACTGGTTGTGGTTAAATGAGATATATTATGTTTTATAAATTATACATGTGTATAAAGTCCAGGGTTACAAACCTGTCAATTAATTGTTCTTGGATTTTGATGTAATGTGGAAATGAGCCATAATTAACTGCTCTAGCTATATATTTTGTTCCTGTGTATATACTGGATTTTGTGTAATGTTTCTGAACTGTACTATCCCCTTCAATAATCTATTTACGGATTCAATGCCATACTGGCCCACGGCCGTGGCTTAGTTGTTAACGTGTGCTTACTGATCCTACTCCAAATTAGCGTGCACGGGATCGAGTCCCTCTGTCAACCATCAGGTATATGAGTGAGTCACACAATGTGGCTCCGACAATCATGTTTTTTTACAAGGTTTCATAACAGTTTTCCACCTTTATTAGGCAAGGAACAGTGTTAAGTGGACAATCTGTTGCCATATAAGTGAAATACCCTTGAGTATGAAGTTAACCTCGATCAAATAAACAATCAATCAAACAAACAAACGACCAATGCCTTACTTGAGGTAACTGCATTAAAGGGAAGTTTACAATTGACTATAGAGACAAATCCCCAACACTGACAGTCGTCATATAAGTGAAATAATCTGGGGTGTGATGATCAAAGAAACTAACTTTAAATATTTAAATATTAGTATAACTGTATCTTTTTCCATTAGTGAATACTTTGCAGGCCTGTGCTGTAATCTTTTCCAGCATAACCTTAAAATCGGTCCTCTAAAATTTTGTGAGATGACCTTACATTTGCATTTTCCCCTGTTTTGCTGATTTTTTAAATACATAAATGTGCCTTTGTGAAAAATAAAGCAAAACTGCTTTTAAATACAATCTTCATTGATAATCGGATTACAAAAGTGGTCAAAATCAGTAGCAAAATGCAAATTTAGACGAAGACTGTAAACAATTTGGGAAACCAATAGATCGGTCCTAAATTAAGTTTTCATAACTATGGGGAGACCCCGTTCTGTCTGTTCTTCCCAACAGCACAGGCCTGCTGTGTAGTAAGTAATAATTAGCTTGAAAGGAATAAGTTAACATTCTCTCCCTGCCTTAAAGTAAAGAGAATTAAACAAACATTAAACAGAGGGGGAAGTAAAACTCTCAGAGGGACAAAAAATAGAAAGAACACACCTTGAGACAATTATTGTCACACTTGGAAAAGTTTCTGTAATAGTGTCAAGAATATTTCCAAATCTTTCCAAAACGCCATGCAGCATAGATAAATACATGGACAACTGATGACCTAAATGTACATTGATTTAAATGTGTGTGAAACTAAAGTGACCTAAATATCTCTTTCGGAAAATAACTATGGGTTTTGATCATGGTGTAATGCTCTCCATATAAACTCTTGTGTTACATTAATCAGCTTTGACTTTGTTTTACGATATAGTCCTGCTAAAAGAGAATAAAACTATAAACTATTACTTTCTGGATAACCACTTCTTGTTTTGTGATAGAACGTTCGATATAAATGCCGTCATCAGGTGTAAATTGACTATGAAGAAGACCGGTTAAATGTTTACTAGTATAAAGTAGTTAAATAAACAAGGTCAAATGTCAATGTGCACAGTGTTGAGAATAAGTATAGATAATATAGTGGGTACAGGAGGTCAGAGATTAGATTACTAATTTGAGAATTATAAAAAGAGAATAACTGTTCAAAGTAACTGCTGGTGTAATTAATTCTCTGCAATGGAAAAATAATGTATTTCAAAGGAAAAATTATCTTTTTTGATAGATTTTTGCTATTCCTATCTTACGTAATAAAATATATAGTTAAATAGCCTTGGCAGAGGTGTATAACTATTTTTTTTAAATTTTGCAGTGCTCATTTATCTGATGAAACAGGTTTTAAACTCTGTTTACTCATATCTCGCTACATTTCAGTTGAATAAATAGCTCCAGCAGGCATCTCTATGTTTGTTTAACAAAGTTTAACATAAGCAATACAAGTGAGATTTGCTTTATCCTCTTTTAAATTTGAAAGGGCATAGGTGTCTCACAGTCTGTGAAAAGCATGCAGGCCTGATTCACTGGCTTGTACATTTTTTTACTCCTCTATCCTACAAAGTATTAATTGTGAAGCTAATGACTAAAGTAGCAATAATTATCTGTATAATAGCCACATTTATGAATAATTATTCAACATTATCTCCTAGCGTACCTGTAATATATGAAAGTATTTGAGCCCCAATGTATGCTTTTATCTTTACATCCTTGATCTATCACACTATCCTGTGTTTAGAACAGTTCTCTAATTATAGCCTTCTTTTCCCAGGTCAGCAATTAAGGGGAGATAATTATAGACATCTTTCTATTTCTCTCACTCAGCCCACACATGTTCTAAGTCTGATCAGTGCTTACCATAAATATTCGAGAAAACAAGAAAGCTTAAAAAATAGTATTGTTTGAACTCGTTGTACCACTATGGAGATATAAAATAAAGTGTTTTAAGAAATGAATAAGTTGTAATTACAGACAACATTGATAAATAAAATAGATCATTTTTTCACAAACACTGTCTTTTACATGTCATGAAGTTGATGACAGTTTTGTATTCAGATGTAATGGCCATAAATTCTTTTAAAAATGTCTCTCCAGGGTTTAGATTTTAACCCAATTATTGTTGTAATCAGTCATGTACATGGGGTACTACATGCATGATTTTTGTAAAAATGGGTCATCTTTGTTTTATGTGAGTTAATTTACCTTTTAGTTATGTGGCCCAGTTGATACTGCTGTATCTAAACATGGTTGCCTTTTAACGTTTCCATAAATAGGACATTAAGGTATTTCATTGGGGTGTTTTTTTGTTGTTTTTTTTTAGGTTTTTCTTAATTGACAAAAGCCAAATTTCCCAAAGTCTTGCAAAACATTGAATTCTCTGATTGAATGTCGCTTAATTTCTTCAGCATTCATGTACTAAGATAATTTCTGAACAAAAAGCGTTAGTTTGGAAGATGTATTTGAATTGCGTTTCAAACTTTCATGACAAAATTATAGTAAATAGTTTACATAATAGTAAATTATGTAAACTAGAATATTGTATCACTGTCATATGAAACGCTGCATGTATGCTGTCTAGTGTATTCTTCTGGTGGAAGCGCATGCTATTGGATATTTACGACACATGTGTGATGCTAATGAAGGGACTGGCTTCATCTAGGGTACTGGTTTAAATCATGTTTTCTTAATCTGTCCTAGACAAAGGTCCAGATTAGGTGAACACAGATACGCTGTTGTAACAACAATCAGTTGATATTTTCTACTGTAACTATGGTAACTTCATTGTACAAGGCTCTAACATACACGTTACATGCCACGAAGAAAGCCCCTGAATCATATCAGTGAAATACAAGATATGAGTTGATATGAAACATGGAACCAATACATAAGTACTTGTTTGAAGAGTAGCAATGTCATCTTTACTTAGCACTGAAGAATGATTAGTTTTCCAATCACATCCTATGGTTGTGCTAGTGTCAATTATTGTTGGAATACACAGCCGTCATAAAGTGAAATACTTTATATAAAGCACAGCATAAAACACTAATCAATCAATCAGTATAGCTTAGGTTATCAGTAACTTGTTATTTTTATGAATGATTTCATATAAGATGTAATTTTTTTCTAAAAATATTCATTTTTCTTTTAATGCTCTTAAATAAATTCTTTTTAATTATATTTTTTTTATTTATTGAATTTGTATGTCCATTATATTACAATGTTTTTTTTTTGTGGAATGTGGAGAAGGAAATGCTTGCCTGTTATGATATCTATAGGGTTAGCACTGTAGGAACAATAATTTTCTCAATGTAGCAAACAAGTTAACATTTTATGGTTATGTGATTATTAAATGTTGGAGAACACCACCGTCATGTCAACCAACTATCAAATCTAACCACTGTTTGCAATTTAATGCCTAGCTCGACAAGCTGAAGGTGCTCTATGAACAACTTGTTAGCATTCTTAAGACAAAGACTTCATTTATGATATTTATGATTGGATAGCCTCTACTTCATGGGTTATGCTAATTACCGAGGCCTTCATCCAGTTTTGTTTCTTAGGCACCCATTCTTGAATTAAAGCCCTCTGCCTAGGGGCAGTGTGTCCCAGTTTAGTCATACTTTCTTAACTATGCGCTGGGAGATCACTAATTTTCCAACACTTTACCTGTAATGGTGCGTAGGGTTGCGGGGGGGGGACTTCCTGTTGCTCTGGTGCTCTCAGAGCTAAAGGGTGATTTGAAGCCGATCTGTTTGTGATGTCTTTGTCTTATGGCTGTACTGTATTTGGCCCGTGTTGTCTTTGTTTGTTGCCAGTGGCGTCGAGCTCAGGGTGGTTTCCTTCACCCATTGGGCTGGCAGGCCGTCATGTGAGTGAAATAACCTTAAGTATGGCGTTAAACCCCAATCAAACGCCCAAGCAAACCTTTAATGGTATGTTTCAAGCATGTATGCACATGCTGTCTTTACTCTTTACATTAACACAATACTTGTAAATTCTGCACGTTTTATGGTTGTGTTAGAACTTAGTGTGGCTCATATAAGTGAAATGTCTGTAAGCATGGGGTTAAACTCCAACCAATCCAGTTTACATTGAATTTCCCATTTTTTACACAAGAGTAAATTTTCCCAAAAGGGGCCACGTTTATGGCTCCGTGATAAGTGTGTTGGACTGCTGACCCTCAGTGGATGTACTGCTTACATGTTCATCTCCAAATGGACCTCCCATATATGAGGGGTCGTGGCTGAGCGTATGCGCTAACTAATCCTACTTAGATGTACCGTTCATGGGATCGAGTCCATCTGTCGACCCTCCGGTATATGAGTGAGTCACACGATGTTGCTCTAGCAATCACAGGGGAGGTTTTTATTAGATTGCTTCTTGGTTTTCCACCGTACTTAGGGAAGGAACAGTGTGAAGTGGACAATCCGTCAGCATATAAGTGAAATAACCTAGAGTACGACGTTAAACCCTACTCAAACAAACAAATAAACCGATATATGAGAGAGTTACACCAGGGGACTCCAGCTATTGAGGCATGGGTGGTTTTTACTAGGTTTTTCTTAAGTAAAACAGTCTAACAAATTAACGAAAGTATGGAAGTGATGTACCTTTGACTACGATGTTAAATCCGTATCAATCAAATAAACAAACAAATATTTCTCCCCAAGTTTGATTAACCATAAGCCCCTTTTCTAGTGGGATGGCCGGGCATTGTAACTGAGGTATTGGAGATGGGTGATGTTTTCTTATAACAGCATGTTTAAGTAGTGTTAACGGGACATTTAGGTTATTTGTACTTATTGCAATAAATCTTATGATTACATGCAATTGATTATCAGTTAAATTACTGTGTTACAAAAGTAAATTTCGTAAATAACCATGTTTGTGTTTGGTATGTTTGACAGATAGTCGGGGTAAACTGCGTATTTGGGATACCACACAGAAAACTCACATCTTGAAGCATGACTACCAGCCACTGGGAAGCTCTATCCGGGACATCTCTTGGTCACCTGACAGCAAGAGGATTGCTGTTGTGGGAGAGGGAAGAGAAAAGTATGTGACTAGAAGGCCTTTATTGATCTCTAAAAATAGGCTAGATGCTTTCATTTTCATAAATACTGGACATGTCAATGATATGAAACTTATATTTTGTAAATTTTAATTATTTTGGAAGCAGTATGAACTCTGAGTTAGAAAAACAGTAAACACTTTTCAAATGAGTGAATTTTTATTTCAGGTTTGCCAGTGTGTTTCTCTGGGATTCGGGTTCCTCTGTGGGAACACTTGATGGCCACTCTAAACTGGTTAACTCAGTGGATTATAGATCAACCAGACCATACAGAGCCGTCACAGCTGGTGAAGACTTCCTTATCTGTTTCTTTGAGGGTCCACCATTTAAATATATGCACTCTATTTCGGTAAGAAATGCTTTCTTCATTGGTTATCTTAATGGTTTACAGCACTTTGATGTATATTTATTTTGTTATTTTTCCTCAAAAATGTTTATAACACTTCAAATAATTCGTTGCTGTTTACCCCTGGAAGTTCAAGTTGTCATATAAGTGAAGTAATATTATCCTTTGGACTGGCTCGCAATCTTATATGCAAAACACTCTTGCCGGAACCCCTTGGTTCATTTAGAGTAAAAGTATTGTACTGAGCCCATTATGACACAGAATATAGGTGGTATATTTTGTAGGTATATTTTTTGAGAAAACAGGGATACTAAGGATTACAAATATGTCCATTTGTTGGCTATCCAATAATATCTTTGCAAATTGAATTAATACCGCCAGAAAAAATAAAATAAACTTTTGGTGCTTTTTTTCTAGAAATGTAAATACAGTACTATGACACCAAATAAATTAGTATTTGGAGAAAAAAAACCTTTGGAAACCATAGGAAATGTTATAAAATCCATTTTTTGAAGAACGTAAAAATTTTTAAAAAAATCCAGGCTGAACATGCAACAAATTAAAATTCTCAATGATTGAGCGTTTTGGAGAAAATATTCAGTAGAACTACAATTCAACATATGACCAAAAAAAAAACATAATGCGAAGCTTAGTTTGATTGTTATTGATCATTTTTTTCTAGGCATTAATCAACATATGTTTACAAGTAAATTCGTATGTAGTCTCATAAGTGAGTATGTTTGTTTTGAAGGACCATAGTGCCTTTGTGAACTGTGTGAGATTTTCTCCTGATGGTGAGAAGTTTGTCTCCGGAGGATCAGATGGAAGGGTAAGAGTCAAGTCAATTATTTAAACCTAATAATGAAGTATATATTTTATAAGTCGCCACAGGTAGAATAAGTTCCACTGCTGTCAGGGTTTTACTTTTCTTAAATATAACTACCTAGGAACATCAGAGGTAAAATCACAAGTCAAAGGGGATGCCATCTTCTATATTAATCGACCATTTGTTGTAATGCACTGTCTCAAGTTTGATGATGTTTTGGTCAAACAACTTTATTTTTCCTTTTCACTGTGGCTCGTGGGCTGACCTGCTACCTTATTAATGACATGACCTAAAGTATTGTGTGAAAGCGAATCTATTAAATAACTCCTTTGTTGCAGGCATTTGTTTTTGATGGTAAAACAGGGGAGAGAACTGGAGAACTTGGTAGCCCAGCCCATAAAGGAGGGATTTATGCTGTAAGAAATATACTGTATATTGTTACAATAAATTAAATATGCCTGTAATATACTGAACAATGAGGCACTTCATTTAGTACTCTAGATTACTTTTTGTATTATCATTTACTATCTTTTCATTGATTGTTAATTTTGACACTAATAGACCAAATGACACCAACACAGAATAACTCTGTGACACAAACCCATCATTGTCAATGACACAAACACAGAATAACTCAATGACACAAACACAGAATAACTCAATGACACAAACACAGAATAACTCTGTGACACAAATCCATCATTGTCAATGACAAAAACACAGAACAACTCAATGACACAAACACAGAATAACTCAATGATACAAACACGGAATAAATCGGTGACACAGAATAACTCAATTACACAAATACAGAATAACTCTGTGACACAGAATAACTCAATGACACAAACACATTATAACTCAATGATACAAACCCGGAATAAATCGGTGACACAGAATAACTCAATGACACAAACACAGAATAACTCAGTGACACAGAATAACTCAATTACACAAACACAGAATAACTCTGACACAGAATAACTCAATGACACAAACACAGAATAACTCTGACACAGAATAACTCAATTACACAAACACAGAATAACTCAGTGACACAGAATAACTCCATTACACAAACACAGAATAACTCCATGATACAAACACAGAATAACCCAATGACACAAACATAGGAAAACTAAATTACACAAACATAGAATTACTCTGTGACACAAAATGATTCGATTACACAAACAAATACTTTTTTGTGAAGTAGCATAAATTGTTCAATGCAATTTTATTGTATTCACATGTACCAGGGGCAGGCTGCTCAAAATGTTATTAAATTTAATCTGCTATGAGATGACGTCACGCCATGTTGAAGGTATCTCTAACACGGTATTAGCGATTTAATCTGGTGTAAGTGGCTAATCGGTTTTCTAAAAACTGGTTCCTGTTGTTTAAAGGTGTTTTTCTTTTTTCAGGTAAGTTTCAGCCCAGACAGCAGTCAAATCCTCACAGCCTCTGGTGATAAATCAGCCAAGGTCTTTGACGTGACTTCAGGGGAATGTCTTTTGTAAGTCACCATTGAATATTAGGTTCCATACACTAAAGTGCTATTCCTTGGATGTAGTCTTCTCCAGAAATGAATTTTTTTTAAGCATTTTTTTTACTGAGTTAAACTTAAAGGGTGGTGTGTAAATCTTCTGTTTGCTCTGGATGGGTGGTTGGGAGAAAAGCAGAGCATCAGTAGGGATCAAATATGTTGTTCATTTGTTTCTGTGTCTCGTGGACATCTTGTCTTTGTTGCTAGTGGCGTCAAAGGTGGTTCCTGATTTAAAAAAAAAAAAATGAATTCAGAATAAATGAGAAGACTCATGAAATAAAGCTATAAACCATGTTGTAGGGATTTCATTTACTCATTGAAAAGTTATATTTAACAAAGTCGAATGGCGCATTCTTACAATTGTCTTCTACAATTTTTTCGGCAGTGACCTGATGAAAGTGTAACAATATTTTTGCATCCCACACAAATAAAATACTTTGGATTTTTTTAAAAACCCACACATATCTGCTCTCATTTTTTATAAAAAGGTTTGTGATTTTTACCTGCATTGAATTGTTCATTGACAAAGTCAATTCTCTGCCTACATTGTTTTTCATGTAAAAATCAAAGAAATAATAAATAATTTTGAAGACGGTCATCTTCTTGCTCTGTTTGGTAGGACATTTCCCATGGGGACTGAGATCAGTAATCAGCAGTTAGGTTGTTTGTGGCAGGGAGAGAACCTGATCACTGTCTCATTATCAGGACACATCACCTACCTGGATAAAAACAACCCCACTGAACCTCTCAGAGTTGTTAAGGTGAGAGCTTATTCCAGTTCCTGGGTAGTAAGTGGCTGTTTCATTTGACCTAGGGTTCAGATATTAAAGCAATGTTTTCATACAAACATGGATGTTAACAGATAACACTTCCTATTGGAGTCCTGAACAATCCTCAGTCCTTCAAATGTTACAAATCATCTCATGCTGCAATCAATACTTCTTCAATGTAGTGTATAATTACCATAATTACCAGGATTGAGAGCCATAAGAAATGATTACCATTTACCCTATAACTTTTAGAAGTTGGGACAGAGAAATAGGCTTTACCCGAGGGGTCTTACATGTTATTTCTTTGGACTGTCCCGAAATTAGAGTTTCGTAAGCTCTAGATGTTATAGGGTATATATGTTATAAAGCCTCTGCATAAAGGGCTGTGGGTGTTACAATGTTTTTTACCAGCATTCCAGCGGGTGTTTGGAGTGAGCTTCATGTTGCCCTGGTGCTCTCAGAGCTAAAGGGGAACAGGAAGCCGATCTGTTTGTGGTGTCTGT
>JAQQZZ010112141.1:0-15304 GCA_030265115.1 Mopalia vespertina | reverse complement strand
TGTATGTATGTATGTATGTATGTATGTATGTATGTATGTATGTATGTATGTATGTATGTATGTATGTATGTATGTTTGATGTATGTATGTATGTATGTATATGTAGGCTCGGTTTAGGTGTGGATTCTTTATGCTAGCACAAGATTTTGCTTAAACTGTCTTAAATAAAACTCCGCAATTAGTATATTAATTTCGTAGAAGTAATCACAGACCTCATTATAAACGTAAGCTCGGTTTAAGCACATATTCTTTATTCTAGCACGTGAATTTGACACAAACATTTTACGCTTGCTTGTCTTAAATAAAGCTCAGTAATTACTATACCGATTTCGTAAAACTAATCGCTGACCTGCTTGTCCATAAATCTTCGGTTGAAGCGCAGATTAAATTGATCTATTTGGTGAATTATAGCGATTTTCATTGTAATAGATGGAGTTATTGCCCTTTAAAGCTTTTTTTAAATACAATCCCGTTTACATGATATTATATGTCAATGACATGAGCATATATGATAACAAATGTGTTCAGAATAGACAATAGAATGGAAGCATAGTTTGGTTCGTTAGCTCTCATCTGTTATCTGTTTGTCTGCAATGGACTGTGTGCTAAAAACTAGTGAATATATGTCGGCGCAGCAGCCAACAATGAACCATTCACTCTATTTTATTTTGCGGTTGTATTAACAGGCCGTCTAGCCATATTGCCAACACACACCTGAATTCAGTAGAAACTTGTAGTCGTTTTAAATTCAAGCAGTTGTTGCGTGGAGGAAAAAAATGTTTACGACGTTTTGGTTTTGTTGCCAAATCGTTTTGTAGGTGTTAAGCATTGCATAATCACGCTAAGATGGAACAAGGCCTGCATGATTTCCAGTTTTATGATCCGTGACAGCGGTAACACCCATAAGAGCCAATGTAGATAGGCTATTCAGTGCAGTAGTATTTTTAGACCTTTCCAAAGCTTTTGAAAATGGATTGAAAGCTATCTCTCTTACAGAGTTCAACGTGTATTTTTCAATAACACTCGGTAGTCTCGTTAAATTATTACCTATGGTGTATCACAAGGATCAATTCTCGGACCTCTACTTTACCTTCTTTATATAAATGACCTTTCTAGATCTACCAGCATTTTACAACTGTTTCTTTTTGCAGATGACACAAGCTTTTTATATTCTTCGAATCAGCCACTCGACACAGTGAACACTATGTCTATACCGGAAGTGAACTCAATAAAGTATTTTCCTAGTGTTCTGCCAATCGACTGTCTTTAAACACAACTAAATCAAAATACACGTCTTAACCCTCTACTTCTCACCGTTATCTTAAACAAATACTTATTGTACTTTGATAACTGCCCATTAGTTTTTGCATTTCCCTGATCAAGTTCCTCCAAGTTTATAAAGTTATCTATAAAACAGCGCCATATCAATCAACACAACACTAGACACCAAATCATAAATCCCAATAGACCATTGTACAATAGCAACCTTTCATATCATTCACTAAAATGCGCTTGGGCTCGGGAATGGAATAAGCTAATAACAACACTGTGCGTGATTAATTCCATATATCTATTTAAATGTCAAGTTAAACAGTTCTTTATTCAATATCTTGATTGACCTATATCTTGCAGCACATCAATTTAAACTATAAGATTATTTATTTACATTTAAAATTCTGATTACATGTACATTTCACCACTTATAACCGTCGTAATCATTATTATATTCGGCTATACATGTACTAATATATGTGATAAAACAATCTCCAGTGAGCTTTAATCACAACAATATTTGCAATTCCTTACGAATTGCACAGTACTTTGTTTTTTTACATCTATGGTGAAATAAAAAATAAATCAATCAGTCGGTCAATTACTTAATCAACCTGTCAAAAACTATACCGCCATACTTTGCCCCTGCAAATATCGAAACATCCTTATTTGCTCAGTCGGATCAAGTTCTTTCTTATTTACTAACAATTCATTTAATTTCCGAATTTTAGGTCCAAAACTACCATAAGAGCTTCATGGGATGATACGCTTAATGCAGTATCTCGTCCTCTTCCGTCAATTTGTTTTGGATATTCCATGTCTCCACGAATTCAGTTTACGCGCTGTCTCTTTGATATTTAACATCATTCGGTCTGTTGAGCTGAGGTCTGTCCCGTTTTCCGAAAAGCGCATAAATCTGCTGATGGCTTTGATGTGATTCATTATAGTACGGCCTTTAGCTGTACACGACTTTGATATATCCAGGTATTCCGATAATCTTTCAGAGTTATCTAACGCGTTGATGTCGACTATTGTGGGATTGGTGCAGGCTGCAATTGTCTGAATAAAATCTTTCAGACATAATGTATAATATTTGTAGAATGCCTCTTAGGTGATAAGCCTTTTGCGTTGCTCATAAACGCCTTAAATGTCTCGATTAGAGTGCAACTGGGATTGACATGAAACAGACAAACTGGGTTTGAAAACTTGTTTCATCACATCGATACGCCCCGCCATGTTTGACCATAACTATAACCTCTACCTCTGCTACGGTAAACGTGATTAAAGAACACACTAAATATAATAATAAAAATTGCACCATATTGCCAAGAAAATATAATTCTTTCTTTCAAATATTTTATTATCCTCTTTACATGTAGGATTATTTCGCAAACAGTGTTACCAGCTGATAAATCTTACCCGGAGTTTATATGTCCATAGAGCATTTCATCCTGGAAAAGAATTCTGATATATTTTTAAAGGGAGATAATAAAAAGTATGTTGAGTTTTGGGGGAGAATTGTCAATTGTCTTGACGCTTTGAGATTATTCCCAATGTGATACTAATAACATCATGGTGTGTTCTGTCTAACTTTGTTCCTCGGCGAGTTTAGTTGTCGTCTCTTTTAACACGTCGTCTTCTGGTAGCAGTGGTAACGGAGCACTCTTTAGATGTTTAGGCTGTTGGAGAATTTATCATATCTACAACAGATGCCCCAATCGTCTGTGTGGGTCGCTGAGAGGCACCGACAACGGTTGTCTCAAGTGGCACTCGTGGCCGTTGTTGTGTCTCTGGATAAAAGATTAACAACACTTTTACTTGGCCGAGAGCCTATCACGTGGCCAATTTTCTTGAGAAAACATACTACATCATCATAGGTAAGTCCTTCTGTTTTGCCATTGCAAGGGGCAACAACATCATCACGTGTTAGTCTCATGAATTTATTAAACTCATAAGTGCGCCTCCTCGCCAGGTTCAAGGCATCCTCGCGTTGAGCTTGTGTTGCGTTCTTCATGCAATGTTTGAGGTGTTTTGATATATACAAACTCGACATCTCACATTTAGGGCAAACGGTATTTAATCTATTACATGCAGAAATTTCCCTTGCTCCTGATTGGCCAGGGTTTTCCAACGATTCCATTCTAGACGAACCGCTACGGGCAGATTTGGGTGAGGGAATAGACCGTTCTTTTGTAGCTCTTTTGTACCTTTATTTAAAAAACAGAATCGTCACCAGTTACATAGTAATTTGAATCAAAGGACAAATTGTCCTTCTATGCAGGAGAAATGCTGTTTACATAGTTTAAGTATCTAATGGCAGTAATCATAAATCCATATGTATAATTTACTTTGTTTCCTAATCAATCTATATACTGAATTCAAAATGCATTTATTTTTTAAAGAACGATAGCAGGAATAATATGTATCTTTTGTTACCTTTTAATTCCAAAATTAAAAAGACACGTGTCGCACAACTGGAATTAAGCGGGATATCAAATAAACCAGTGCATTAGTGTCCTCCATTGGAAACTAATAAAGGATGAAACATCAATCAAAAGCTTAAATAATACATAATAATGTCAACACCATGCCACATATGAAGTTAATAAGAACAGACTTACGTTCCATACTGGCTGTTTGTTTTTATATTCAACACAGTAGAGTCAGACAGGCAACAAATCTTAGCAAAGCAATTGATCAAAGTTCACTAATCGAAACAATAATGCATTATAGTATAACAAAATTAATAATGATGAAAGCACTCCCGGTTCTACAATTATATAATGTGGACAGGATCGTGACATATTTGAGCCGGATGTTCTGCCAGTGTGGACGTAAACCAATGTGCGCCTTCCTACTGGCGAAATTTAATACAAATTAGTTAATCTCTAAAAGATTATTATGTATGTAATCCCAATTAAGGGATTAACGTGTTTAATCATCCCTGTTTAACGTACATACTGTGCATGCCACGCTGGCTCAAACTGTTGTCGGCTATACTCAGTTCCGAATCTAAAAACATTTTGATTTTGATTTTAATTTTGAAATAAATATATAATATTATATACTTTCTACTTAGTTTTTAAATGCATTTTGAATGACGTAAATAACCTGTATAGTTTTTATTTGTTCATTTAAAAAAAAAGGCTAGGACTTGACATCGTTTTTAGTCAAAGTCGGAGACACTACTTACTCGCTGGCTCATCCGATAATCCGCTTACGGTCTTGCTGGATCCCTTGGTCGATTTTCAAAACACCATTTGTATTTAGACTCTTTTAGAGAAGAATATAAATCTGTACCATATAAATGTATATATCTGTGGAAAGCTTGAATACTCAGGATTTCAGTTATATAAATGTGGTGAAAATCCGATTATTATTTCCAGAAATATTGCAAATGAGTAAATGTCAACAGCAATAAATACACTGCATTTTTCATGGTTTATTTCTCGAAATGCAATAACGATAAGACTCAATAAATTTGTTGACCGAGTAGAATAGTCCTAGAACTCGTAAACTGTGCCTCATTAATTTATTTCATGTTAATTAGAACAATCCGAGTGGATTTTGTGTCTATCCTACCTTGGAAAGTCTCATCAAAATGTAAAATACAACTTTCAGAAACATTTTAAAAAATCAAGGACGAACTTCTAAAAAAACGAGGCAGCGTTTACTAGATCGCATTGTGCTTTTTACAATGGTACAAATTTGAAGTTTCTAACATGACTAGTTTTCTAGAAATACGCCTTGCAAAATGTAGTCTGCTTAAGACTGAAGTACCAGAAATAGGCAATTAAAGTTTTGCGACTTGAATATATGATCATGGGGAAAACTAAATTATAGGCTCTAATTGTAATAAGAATTTCGAATTATTTTTTTCACCAACATACACTTTGAATATCGTACTTTTAATCTTAATCTTAATCCAAGCGATAAAAATAAAGTTGGTTTATTTTGAGGCCAAGGGGTCCAGCAAGCGCTTAACTCAGTTGTAAAACATTATTTTTGCTGTGTGTGAGTGGTTTACTGGTTGTGCCGGCACATATTGGCAAACACATTGTGAGCTCCACTCTTTGACTTATTAATCCGTTTAACTCCAGTTCTGAAACTAAACACTTGTGTTTATTTGTTGAATTCGGATATAATAAACCATACATTTAATTGTTGCTACATTTCTATTTTTGATTCATTTTGAATAATGTACATTACTGAATTAGTTTTCATTTGTGGAATTTAAAAAAAAAATATTTTATTAGATGTCAGGTAAGGGCTTCTTCGTTAGTTAAGCTCAGTCGACACAGATGGGATCATATCTTACTGGATCAAACGATAATCCGCTTCGCTCCACTTCTGAAGTTAAACTTTATTTTAATAAACGAATTAAAATACCATAAATTATATAAAATATTTATACAAATGTTTCCATACTTTATGCATTTTGTTTGATGTAAACAGCTTTATTACTTTTCATTTGGTAAACTTTCAAAACATATTATTGTATGGAAGGGCTAAGTTGACTTTTCGCCAGGTGCGACCAAAGTGTTAGCCACAGTGGTGTCTCTGTGTCTTTGAGACACCCAAGAAGCCATTTGAGATACCCGGTTTCAGTCAAATTTAACATGGAAAAGATAGGGGAACGGCAATATTATATTGTAACTATTAGGATTGTTTTGTTTAAAAGCTATTTATTGTTAAAATATGGTAATGTCTTGACTTAAAAAATAATTATTGTAAACTATATATATATGAAAATAAACGTTGTGATTGACTGGCCTCAAAATCCATACCAAGGAGCGCGGCCCTAAAAATACATTTTCAAACAAGGAACACTAAAATGAACCACCCTGTTTCTGCAAAAGCGTTGAATTGAGATGGCCTCTTCTTGATTTCTCTCTAATACTATGGTGCGAACAAATTAGATTTGGGGGGGGGGAGGGAGGGGCAGGGGGCAAAAATTTGTTTGCTCAACCCATAATCCGCTTACTTGCAAGGTATTACAGGCATCTGCATTGAACAGTCGGAAAACTGTTCACTGCTATCACAAATAACAGATTCACTCTTAATTGCCTGATAAACATATCACTTTATCTTTACTGTATTATTACTACATGTATTTCAATTGTACATCTCCTGCCAACCTTGGTGTACCTCAGGGTGCAAGAAATTAATCTGAGATGCGAATGTAATCAGACAATAACAAGCATTTGAGGGGAAATGAGGCCGGTTTCAGAAAAGGCTAGTCGCCATTGAGCACATGTTCACATTACACGAATTGATTGACTATTCGATAACACTTAACAAAATTGTTCTGTACATTTGTCAATTGTCCATAATGAATAATTTTTGTGTCCTTTAGACAATTTTCAATAAGCCTTAAATAAAGTATTATAGGGTTAAGCTCATTCGAACAGGTATCAATCGAAAATGTCTTGGACTTATTCAGTCAATGTACCAAAGTTTACCTAAACTGGAAATTACTGGAGATCGTCTAAAAATATAATACCTATGCATATCTATGACATACACAGGTAAATTGACTTACTTAAGGTTTTGCTGGACCCCTTGGTCGATTCTCAGAACACCCGTTGTGTTTAGTCTCTCTTTCAGCATATATGTATATATTTTTGGAAAGTTTGAATCGTCGTGATTACTTATTTATGCATGTGGTGAAAATCCAGTTATTGTTTCTAAAATTATTGCAAAATGATTAAATGTTAACAATCAATCTTTGAAAAAGACTACAACAAAATGCTGCTAAATGCTTACAATGTACACTTCATAAGGATTTTTTAAAAAGTCCGACAGCATTCACATAATATTTTGTAAATGCCATAGAAAAATCCTTTACGCTTTTGTCCAAAATCCTATAGGATCCTATACAATTTTTTTGCGATTCCGAAACGCAAGCAATAGTGATGGTTTTACGAAACATTATGAAACAACATCCAAAAACACTTGATATTGGACCACTTAAAAACCAACACTGTGCTATAACAGAACGCAAAATCATTATGATGAAGAAAAAAAGAAGCTCCTAACGGATTCCCTTTATTTAACTTTGCCTTACTGGCTTACTTCGCTTGCTCGATAACGTTATCTCAGATTATGTATGTCATAATTTATTTTTCGTATATACAGATGTAAATTATTGGTCTAACCTGATCAGTCTATTTCATCTGTATTCAGCACTATATGGCGTTATTGTGACGACCATTTAATAATCGAGCTTTAAACAAGTTTATTGCCATTCTGTCTTTCTGTCATGCACAGAAAGGCAATATAATTGTTTAAAGCTCGATTAATTAATAACACGGAGTATTGAAAATGGTCAAGGAAAACTAGCGCCTGCAAATACCAAAACATCTCGGTTTTCTATCTTGTGTTTAGATCATTCATATTCTCTAAACGTTTCGTTTAGTATGTAAATTTCAAGTCCAGATCTTCTCCAAGGGCTCCTTGTGGTGAAAATCACGGCCTTTCTTAACACGCTCGAATATAGTATATCTTCTTTCTCCGTTAATTTATTTGATATTCCCTTTTTCCACGAATCCAGCAAACACGCTGTCTCTTGGACCACTACCCTGATGGGTTTGACATAATTCGTTGAGTACTGCCTTCACCGTATATGACCTTAATATATCTAGGTATACCATTAACGAGTTGATGTCGACTACTGTAGGGGATGGGGCAGCTCTCTGCATGAAATGTATTGTCCTTGAGGCATAATTTATAGTATAAACATAACGTTTCTTCGACGATAAACCTTTTTGGTTTCTCACGAACGCTTCAAATTTCTCGATTAGTGTGCATCTGGGATTGACGCGAAGGACATCTGCCTCCATTATCGCGTGGTGCCAAGGCTTTTAACAAATATGGCCAGTGCGTGCATCTTCCGCGTCTCCATTGTTGCCATGCAATTCACGGATAATAAAATCGCATACTTAATCAGATATATATACTTCAGAATAAAATTCAATTAAAAGAGGGGGAAACAAATATCCCGTGCATTGCTTATGTTAAAGTCCATTAGATAAACATATGGAAACCCTCAAGGTAGGAGTAAACATTTAAACATCGTCAAGTAGCACGCTAAACATAAAGCTAAAAATAGCGGATCGGACAAGAAAAGATAATCCTTTATTTCAAATATTTTATAATTCTGTTTACATGGAAAACTATTCTGATTAATTTATCCCAGAGTTTAGATGGAGAGCGTTTCATCATTGTCAAAAATCTTAGTTGCTTCCAAGGGAGATAATGTCGCCTAGTCTCACACACATTAAAAAATCGAGACCATCAGTTGCCGATGCATTTCATACGACGTCTGTGGTGGTCCTTGGGTAACACCAACAACGGTTGCCATTCATGTCACTCGTGGCAGTTATTGTGTCTCTGGGCACAACGTTGGCGACCGTTTGCTTGTCTGAGCGGGAATAACGTGGCCAATTATTCTGAGTGCTCTTACTATGTCGTCAGTGGTAATTCCAGATGTTTTGCCACCGCAAAGTAAAACAACATCGTCGCGTGTTAATTTCATGAATTTAGTATATTCATAAGAGCGGCTCCTCGCCAAAGTCAACGCTTCCTTGCGTTCAGCTTGTGTTGCGTTCTTCATGCATCGTTTCAGGTGTTTTGACATATACCGGAACGACATCTCACATTTAGGGCAAACCGTAATCATTGTATTATCTGCAGGCATTTTACTTGATGTTAATTGGCCAGGATTTTCCAACGTTTCCATTGTAGATGAACCGCTATTGGTAGATTTTGGTGAAGTCGTGGTCAGTACTTTTGTAGCTCTTTTACCGTCTTTACCTAAACCAATATTTAAAAAAACAATACTTTGTCAGTTACAGACAGATGCATGGTAATTTGAATTAAATGGCAAATTGGTGGTAATCATAAATCGAAATGTACAATTTACTTTGTTGACTCCCAAATTTTATTTGAAACAAAAAATGCATACAAATAGAAAAAGTGCAAAAATAATATGTAAATATTATCGTATATTTCCAAAACCATCGAAAGTCAATTTTGTCACATAATTGGAGTGGATTATCGGTTGAACTAGTGCCTTCGTCTGTGTAGGCTACTCTTGATTTTAAGAGAACACGAGCTATGCTATGTAATAAAATATTTCAACATAGCAAATAAAATCTTCTAAAGCTTTCTACACAATTAACAAATTTACCAGCATTTATAAACAGACAGCTTATATCTTTATTTACTAATTTTTATCAATGGGAGTCTCGGGAAATTGGCAAGGGAGGTAATTTTAGACATACAAAGCGGTCCTCTGACGTCACAACATTCGTGTTAGTGGAGCTTTTAAATGACGTCAAACACATTTTTTCATTGTGACAGCACTAAAAAGTCTATGAATCTCGACCGTTTTGACGTCAGATGACCGCCTGTAACGCCCCCTTTTTGACATTACGAGACTCCCATTATGTGAAGTGCATGCAATTTTCGTGGCTTCTTCAGCAGACGTCTATCGTCCAACATAGTCTTTAGTAGCCGTATCCTGGGTTTCTGTTATAATATGGGTACCAGTTTCTGTACCCGTAATTACCTCGGTAGCTGGGGTAATACCCATACACCCGGTTGTAGTAACCAGAATAACCTAACAAACAAAACAAAAAAACATCAGACAATATAAGAAGTCTTTTATATGCGTACCATTCGCTACTCGGAGAAAATAACCACTGAACATTCAGTCTTAATTGCGCGTCAATAATTTTAAATAAACTACAATTTAACAGTGAAGTGTAAATAGTTAAACTATTATTTGAGTTATTCTGAAACCGGTAACTTGAACCGTTTTCCTTGCCACCCGTGTGACTCCTTCATATACCCGGTGAGTGATATATCGAAGTTGGATTAGTAGGCCGACACGCTAACCATTAAACCACGGCCGCGGGCCAAGCATTATATATGAGGTAAGATTCGGTCATCATGGCTCATAATATGAACTGGTACATTCTAATATATAATCGATTCTACTTTCTACGTCGAGACATTGACTCTAAAATACACACGGACCATCTTGGTTTTCATTTCCTTTATCTGCTGATCTGTGGTATACGTCGCCCCAAATATTGGCGGAAATTAATGCACGATGGCCTGGCATAGTGTACGAGAGTTGTCTTAGCCTCGTCTACTATAAAAACTCTCGCGAGAATACGATTTTTTCTGTGTTGTACATTTTCTTATAGAAATCAAGATTCACGCCAGCATTGTTCACCTTTGATTGTCTGCCAACAATATTAAAGTACCCAACTATAAACATGGGATAGATCAAGCCCAATGGGGCTTTAATCCCGCCAATTGATCGTTTCATTATCATATTGCTCTCTTTGAAAGTTGTATATATGCCTACATACATGTAATTATACATTCCGCCAGTATGTTTACTCTATGTATTCTATCATATACGTATGTTTTCTTATTAATTAGATATTCTTTCCGTTTTCCATATTTATTTCTATATAATCCACACAAATCTGTAATATTTTGTGCATCAATTGGTGAATAGATAATCCTAATCCTAATTATAGATCACGAGTTATTGGAACTGGTAGTCTGCTCGCTAAACCCTGATTAATAATCTGCCTTCACTCTTTTCTGAAAATCATGCAAGATGTTGCCTGATACAACAACAAAATTTGATTAAAAGGTGGACGTATAACTAACTTGTAAAAAAAAAAGTATCTACTTCAACTTACCCCGTTTGATAATCTTGTGTAGCGGGCTGTCTATCTTGCTCCTATGTTCGGCATTTTCCGCAAAAGTTTCCGTCACCAGTAGACCAATCAACAGGAGGACCAATCCACAGGTCATCAAATTGTTCTTCATGTTTATGTTTTGTTTGAAAAGTAGTTAACAAGATAGGACAGTCTGGAAATAAGTTTCAAGGGAATCTTTAGTAAAAGATTTTCCGTCAATTAAATCTGAAGGAAAAAATTAGGAATCCAAGAATGAAAAAAAAAAGGAAATCTAGTTTGTAAAAAACATATATATGTTCATGTATGTATATTGTGTGTTTAAAAGTCATAGGTATCGTTACTAAGTTGATCTGAACATTGAAAATCTCAATTTACTTTCTGATTGTCCCTAACTTCTTATCATCACCGTTATATGTTATCGTTGACAAAGCAACTATGCTTGCCTCCACCGACTGAGCTACAAAGGCTCGCGGTAAAAGGACGACGAATTTTCATCCATGTAAAGGCGGCGAATTTGTCCCCACCGTAAGCACTGACACAAGGTCACTAAATAAGTGTCTTTTTTATCGATAAATTACCCATGAATGTGTTTTATTGTTATAGAGTTATTCTGATAATCTGGTTCTGGCATATATTTTTATTGTAGAGAACGAAAATGTTGCTGCCTTCACTGTTATATTGAATAAATGAAGAGAGAAAAATTGGCAACCCTTTTTTGTTCCACACATCTCTTACAGCCGTATCTTTGTTCCACATATCTCTTACAGCCCTATTTTTGTTCCACACATCTCTTACATCCCTTTATTGTTCGACACATCTTTTACAGCCCATTATTGTTCCACACAACCCTTGCAGTCTGCATTATTTCATAATTAAAATAAATACGATGCTGCATGGTGATATGAAGTATAAATGTGAATTTTACCGGTCACAAGTTTTTGCGAAGTTTCATCTCAATTCGCCTAAGAAATGAAATACTCTAGACGCTGCCTGAAATACAACGAAATCCACTTGGTAAACATAAACCCCCCACCAACTGTAACGATAAGTCACAAAACAATAACTACAACGATCGTAGAAAAGCGCCTAGTTACGGACACTTTTCTATATATATTCTTTGAATAAATATATATAGACGGTCTCTATCGTACCGAGCCGCTGTGGTTACGGACTAAATTTTACACTTACCTTCCACCAAAGGAGACCATATATTTCTGGAGATGGATCTGTTCTAGGAGCGTATATAACCTCTGTTGTAGATCAGTTTATATTTAATGTAAATGCCTCGCTCTAATAGTTATATTACTTTGTTCCCACAAGCGTACAGAAAAAAAACCCTGCATGCTTGGTTATTGTGCTCTGTATGTTTATTAAATATGTTTATTTATTATTTCCTTGAGTGAAAAATATCCCCAACAAATTAACAATTCTATTTTTTTGGGCAGTCATTATAAATATATATATATCTATAGATTTCCCAGGCTTGTTATTTGTTGAATGCAAACAAAGTAGATCTATTTTCAATGAAATTAATAAAATGAACAGAATTGAAAGGTACATTCCTGACTTGTTTATCAGTTTTATGCTGATGCTGATCTTTGTCCAATTTTGTTTTTGCCTTTTTTATCACAGACAAATGAGTAAGGAGATGCGTAGACGGTTTTAATTTAATTGGTCACGAAACAACATTTCTGGAGTTAAAGCGAATGTAGTAGCCGACTGCGCGGCAACACGAGAGAGCGGGTCCTGCTAGCCAAGATACCAGAGTTCGAATCCCGGTGGAGGCAAGACAAATTTTCTTTCTCTACAATACAAAAATATCTATATAGTGTTCATTCGTTTGTATTTGTTTGTACTCAAGGGTATTTCACTTATATGGCGACGGATTGTCCACTTCACACTGTTCCTTGCCTATTATGGAGGAAAACCTTGATGAAACCTCGTAAAAACCAACCCCGCGAATGCTGAAGACACATCGTGTGACTCCTTCATATACCTAATGGTCGACAGGCGCTCTCGATCCCGTGAACGGTGCATCGAGGTAAGATGCATTGAGGGTGCAAAAGAGCAGTAATCCATTAAATAGCCTAGACTGTTCATAACCACCAGCTGTATGTGTATTAAGCCAATGTTACAGTTATTCAGCTGTAAAATCTTGAGCCTATATTACACAACTCAAAATGTATTCAGAAAGTCTTGACTACTGTGAATTGGTTTGACAATGCAAATGAAAATTTATATAATAAACCATGAAACAATTATTTGAAAGACTGTTTGTAAACAAGTCCACCTAAATTCAACTTGGATCTAATGCATATGTATCATAGTTACTCAATGCTCATATAAGGCCTGCGGCCGTGGCTTGGTTAGCGTGTGCGCTTACTAATACTACTTCGATGTACCGTTCCCGGGATCGAGTCTGTTTGTCGACCATCAGGTATATATGAGTGAGTCACATGATGAAGCTCCGGCAATCGCTGGGGTGGTTTTTACGAGGTTTCCTCTCAGTTTTCCAACGTAATTAGGGAAGACGCAGTATGAAGTGGACAATATGTCGTCATGTAAGTGAAATATCATTGAGTACGACGTTAAACCCCAATCAATGAAACAAACAAACAAACAAACAAACAGAAAAGACATCTGCAGGCATGGTAAACGCGAATATTTTGCAGCCTGAAGTCTTAGTGCCACATCAAACACATTCTGGTAAAGGACAAAGAATTATATGCTGCATCTTTACTTTCCTAAACAAGTGCTAGCAGAATTGTCCTCAAATTATTTACCTACAGAATGTGTATGGAAAGATTGATATGGAAAAAAAATGATTCTTCTGCGGGGAGTTTGGCCTATGTCGAATACCATTCGATTCTTTCCGTATCCCTAAAGGTACCTCGGCAATCGACTAAACCTTCGGAAATTCTCATTACTCTTGTATCACCACAGCTCACAGCCGTGATAGATGTACATGATAGAATATGCACCAAAAGGGTGCATTTTGTTCGCCGGTAGCCTATTTATAATAAACTTAGCGGATTCCAAATGACTTGAGCATACGCAAATTTAATTTATGAGTGCATAATATGGTCTGAGACCAAAACAGATGGAAACTGCGAAATCTTTATACTAGTTTCTCAGTTGTTTTGAGAGTCGTACGTAATGACCGCGATCGGATAAGTCCGAGGTGATGTGTATAGTACAGTCGAGGACTTACAAGTTGGTATCTGGAAGCAGTATAGTACACGAAAACGTGTCATGTTTACCCCGGATAGCTTGATCCAAATTGCTTCGCCGATTCACACAAAAACATAACAACCAAACGTGTTTTGTTGCTATAATCATAATTTAATACGCCCGCAGCCATGGCTTAGTGATAAACGTGTCTGCTTACTAATCCTACTTCGATGTATCGCCCAAGGGTTCGAGTTCCCCAAGGGACCATCGGATAAATGAGTGAGTCACATGATGTGGCTCCGGCAATCGTGGGGGTGGTTTTGACAAGGTTTCCCCCCGGTTTTTCATCGTAGTTAAGTAAGGAATAGTGTGAAGTGAAAAATCCGCTGTCATATAAGTGAAATACCCTCGAGTACGACGTTAAACCCCAATCAAACAGACACCATTAAATACAGCGCTATTCCTTTTTCATCTACAACTTGAAGTAAATAGAAATGGGTGGACTGTGATTGCAGTTTGGACAAAATGTAGGCCTACATCCGGTGAAATCATCGACAGTTAAAAAAAATACAAAACTTTTGATGACGTTGAGTATAGATAAAATGCTGTATCTTAGAGTCAATGTTTCGACGTATGAAGTGGAATTGATTCTATTTCGGAATAGGCTCATTCGACTGGACGTTTTCATAAAGCACGGTGAAACCGTTGTCTACGATTTTTGTTCGATTTTTGATTACTGAACACGTGACCGATTTAACTGGGAAAAGATTCGTACTTAACGAAATTAACGACTCTTCAAGAATGTAGGCCTACCAGCCGAGCAAAATTCTAGACAACGGCTTCACCGTGCTTAACGAAAAGGTCCAGTCGAATGCGCCTATAATGACACCTCCAGCAGCCATTGTAAAAATGTCTGCCCTCAATGTATTTTTACGTTGTAATGAACTAGCTAAATATCGATAGTGAATAAGAATTGTAAAACAAATCGTAAAAAAACCAAGTTAGCAGTATTTGATAGCAAATTTAAAGCGATACTCCTCTCTGCAATAAAATGCATACATGTAAAACGGGCATCATTTCTTGTGTTGAATTATGCTCTCTAATTTTCTAATCGAGCTATATCCATTTTATAATTG
>JAQQZZ010112131.1:0-13050 GCA_030265115.1 Mopalia vespertina | reverse complement strand
ACTTCTTTAATTTGCTGGTCTCTGACATACGTCGCCCCAAATATTGGCGGAAATTAATGCGCGATGGCCAGGCATAGCGTACGAGAGTTGTCTTTGTCTCGTCCACTATAGAAACACCCGCGAGAATACGATTGATAGCTAACCGCCTTTGTTTCGTTTGCAACCATGCTGAACAGTAATGTTCTATCATTTTTACATGCTTTTATTTACTTTGTACTGTGACATTATCACGTGATTATTATCAATAACACAAGGTTCAAATAGTAACTCTTTATGATATTTTTTCCAGAGGATTTAACCCGTATCGTTCATCGACTAGTGACAAAATATAACGTACTAATAACAATTGATCGATACATATATTTTTCTAAAAATTAAATTAAGTACAAATACAGATCTTGCCTTATATTAAATCAACGAATTTAGCCGGCTGTAGTGATTCTGTTGACCAATGCCAGGAAGGTATCGCTACCAGTCACGGGAGACAAATCTGATAAATTTGTAGTTACCGTGTAGAGTTGTTTCCCTTACTCCAAATCTGATCTGCCGGTTTTATCCGACTCGGAGGTTGACGTCCTACTATGTTGCAATTGATCGATCCATTCGAATAAACTCAACCGTTGCTAGAAATATTCAATAAATCGTTTGGGTTTTTTTTTTCAAGCTATGGGCTTACTCTATTTTCTGAGTAATATCCACATTTTCTTAATTAAATAAACCTGGTTTTAATAAAGTAACAACAAGCCTACGCATATGGGCCTATACTATTGCGTATATAGACCTATTTATTTGATAATATTTGTTTTTTTATTTATTTATTTATAAAATAAATTTAAAAAAAAATGAATATCCCCTATGAGCAGCCATAGCGGTTGGCTTGAATGAAAGTATATTACATGCCATAAGATATGGTACATGGAAACAGTTTTTAAAGGAGCGTACGAAGTCATGGGACAAGTGTCTGGCACGAATTACATCTAGTGTCTTGTTTATCTGCATTCGTCTGTTATTGCTTTTTAAACATCATTACATGGATACCCACATCCGGTTCATAAATAATACATATAGGCCTACATTGTAAGTTATTATGGAACAAGCTATCTAACACTAAGTTTATTGTGGAAATAATTAGCTTCTGTAAACGCGACACGTATAAAGGGAGATAACTCTGCTACTAGCACAATTCAGACACTTTCAGATAACAACACTGTATTTAAAAGGATCTAGGAGCCTGCTCGCCATTATTTTGTCGCAATTTGTCTGCTTTTATTTTGCATTTTGTCACGATTGTTCAATTACAGTTGAAAACTGTATCGTATTTTATGTAGTCCGATGCTTGTATGGCTAATTTCAGTTGATAATTTCCCATAAAATACTTCAATAAAACTGAAGAGAGTTATTTATGAGGTTGTTATGTCCGATTTATTTATTAAGGTCAAAACAATAAATAATAGATTACTTTATCATAGTGCCGTATTTTTTAAA
Organism: Mopalia vespertina; assembly: GCA_030265115.1. Taxonomy (NCBI): domain Eukaryota; kingdom Metazoa; phylum Mollusca; class Polyplacophora; order Chitonida; family Mopaliidae; genus Mopalia; species Mopalia vespertina. The sequence goes on along the minus strand of JAQQZZ010112131.1, from coordinate 11,565 downwards.
ATTGTTATCATTATTGTGCTTTATTTTAAATTCAAACTGGTAATAAGGACTATTTACTGTAACTATCAGCAAATGGCATCGAGTTCTCCCTTTTACGCAATCCAAATCTTTTTGTTTAAATCTGGTATCTTATACTTTTGTTTACTTTGGATTGTTGTTTTCCTTTAGTGTTATTCGCGTCATACTTACGGTACTTTCACTTATCGAGGGTGTGTCGGCTCGACACGATCGCATAAACCAAGACATCAGCAGGGCTCGATGTTGCCGCTTACCCCGACAACATCCACTGCGTATTTCAGACAACCCCTGATTAATAATATTATTTGGATATGCGACATTTGCCGTGAATTTCTATAGCTTAACAAAGTTATGGAAAATATTCTATAACGCATTTGCCTTTAATGTCGAATTTTCATTATCTTGTGTTGAATATTTCGTAAACTGTCAAAGATAATCCATAAATATGTTTGGAATAATCCTTGCCCCCGAGACAAATTTCATCTCCTATTCTTTGAAATATATGGAATATTCCGCTGGTGCTTTATACTAGGAATATTCCGTAACTTTTTCCTTAAGATATTAAGGAATTATTCTTTTCTCAGTATAGGATAGATGCTTTACTGTGGTTCTCACAACTCATAACTTTGATTGAAATACCACCTCGGCACCATTGCAAAATTGATTGAAATTTGATGTATGAAATTACCAAGAACAAGACATAAACTTTTGTTTTTTCATGTTTCAGCTGAAATTAGAATCCATCATTTAACTTAATTTGACTTTAGTCTGCCTTTAATAGATTTAAGAGTTATTTTTTATGGAAAATGTATCGATTTTTGCGTTTATCTAATTTTGAACGAGATGTATTTCGGCTCATATCTATTTGATCAATAGACAAGATACGGACATGTTTGCTCCGCAAATTAAATTATGATTTGAGCTTAAGCCTGGAATATCTTTATCTAAGTCATGATATAAATTTATTTCGAGACGATAACAGGTGTTCGGAAATACCTATCAGAAATCGTTATTTGAGCATTGTACAGTTATAATTTAAGTGGATTTTCTATTGATATGTCATCGTAGATATACCAATAAAGTCACGCAGACTGTTTGAACCTGGTAGTGTTTACTTGTAAAAAACCATATGTTTTATGATCCAGTAATTAAATTAAGAAAACTATCTAAAGTGTTTAAATATTTTGTCTACCGAAAATCGAAGCATAGCAACTTAGTGCTATCAAAATATTCATGTCTGTCCTATATTTTGCGGATAGTTTTTCTCTAGCTTACACGCATTCACATTAGAATTATAATACAGGTAAGAAAAAAATAAGTCATGTCAATTTTTGTACACACAAGCAGCATGATGATCGATACGCCATAAACAAACAGAAACAATTGCAAACGTGACAATTATTTGTTCAAATAGTAGTTTTTAGTTTTAACTAGAATCGGTCTATTTGGACGCACTCTGATAGTGGAAGAGTCGTTTAAAATTCCCAGTCGTGTTTTAACATCTATCTGGTAAGCTCGCAATCACACCGATGAGTTGAAGTTAATCCTGACGATCACTTTTACCACTTACTACAAATTTAACATGAACACTTCTACACAATGCCAAATGCGATATTTGTGATTGCTGTTTCCCAAAAGCATCGGTAGACATATTTTATACATATACCTATTTTTATAACGTGGAAAGAAGAAATTCAGTCTCAGTGCAGGATAACGAAATAACTAAAAAAAATGTCCACGATCCTGGTCAGTATACTAGTATCTAGAATACCACGATGCTATTTCATCCCCTGCATAGGTGCTTTACGCAATTTATACGTCACATGGCTTCAGTTGTATTCAGCCTTGGTCAGTATGTGATAAGACACCAACATTCTAATCTGTTTATGCTAGGTATTAATAAATAAGAATTTTTATACTTCCCAGATTGAGTATTATTCACTTGCAAAAACTCGTGGTTAACAAAAAATGCCTGCCTCAATCGGGGATTGAATGTGGGACATTTATATCCCGGGTACATTTTAGATCTTTCTTGTCCACGGTTGGGGATGGAGCCCCGTTGGAAGCATGCTATATAGGAATATTTACATATTAAAGTAACATTCTTCCGTTAAGAATCAAAACATACGTGATTTGGCCTAATGGTCAATGTTTAGCTGTTGGGAATCCCTATAAAATACACTTAAATAAAGCAAAACGCTTACGTAGAGAAGAAAATTTTGTATTTTGGTATGTTGGATACTAACCAGACTCGAAGCCGTATTGTGGGTTACTCTAAAAACATGCAATATAATGGGATGTGGAATGAGACAAATTTACTGGCCTCCACTATCATTTGAAACTGAATCGTTTTGCTTCCAGTGCCAATATCAATATAGTTTAGTGTTAATAACAACTGGCAGACTTGCGAAACATAACATCACACAATACAGACATTATAGAATTCATTTTCAAGCAATCTTCGGAGTTTAACTACCGTAAATGGATATTTATTCCATGAAGACAGAATTGGTTTTGTGCTTCTACGTTGTCAAGTGAAAAACTTATTATATTTGAAGCTAGCCATGTACAACGATTCACTGACGTGTGTACATTTTGTCAAAACAGATTACCACAACGAGTTTTTCGGAGAGGATAAAAAGTGCGATGACAGGTGAAAAATCAGGGGACAGCATTTGACTTACAAAGCAAAGGTATCTGTTAAATAATTCCGAACACGTATCTTGGGTTAAAACTAGAAACAATTACAATGGATATTTTAGTGTGTACAGCATGGGGAATTGATAAAACAAAACTATAACCATGAATAGTTCTGGCGTCAAATTTGATTTTTGGGGCAGCAAGGCAACGGACAGATATTTTAGCTCTTGGTGAACCATATTCTGTAAGCATTTGAAACTCTTACAAAAGGTATATCTAGTCGCACATCGGAGACAGAGTACTGTATTTAAGAGCCTAACTTACTTGAAATTGTACTATTTGGTAATTCTGTTTTTCTATGGTGCCACTGTTTAAAAAAACAACTAAATCCAGGTGCATTGGTGTTTATGGAAAGCAGTTGTAGCGTAGTCCAACTGTAGATTCGCTATGTAAGTAACTAAAATACGGAAAACTGAGGACAACCCCAGGGATTTGTAATTCACCGTCTAGAAGTCACAGTTTATTCACGGAAATAAATTAGAGCAGTAAAGGTGCGGATCGGAATGAGCAATGTAGATAATAGAGAGGGGAAGGATTGGGCTTTACAGTCTGACATTGATCCTTGGGTAAACCTGGAAAGTTTACCGGGCCTGATGAATTGGCCTCCTTCCCCAACAGCTGGTCGTAAATGTCCCTGACTATAGGTTCTATGGCGAACAACATAAACTCTATCTCTCTCCCTTCTCTCTCTATATGCCTTTAGTTATTTCGTTATTTAAAAAAAATATATATATTTTAGTCCACAAAAAAAATTAGCCTGAGACCCGCATGGGAATCGAACCCACGACGCTCACAATGGTAACTTTCTAACAATACGAATGTAGTTCTGCTCGTATAAACTCGTTGCGGTGAGGAAATAATGTGAAGTTGGTGTTTAAATATCGTTTAGTTGACACCAATAATTTTACTTTTGTCCACGTAGAGCTAGTAAAGATTTATTGTTATGAAGTTAAAAAACCCAACGCTTTATTTGTTTGTGTTTATTTCATGTTTGCTATAAAAATTTCGTTCATTAATGTTTTATCCCCGATGAACAGTTGAACACGAAAACAATCGCCGTGTTCTTTTTTTTAATTTATCAGTCTGTCTCTCTTTTTCATTAAAATAATTTTATTATTAACAACAACAAAAACAAAACATCCGCTATAACATTTAGACAACAACAATAAAACTTGATCTAAATACATTAATATAAATTGTGATGAAATCCTTTCTTGGCATTGTAATATAGCAGGAAACAGTGCACTTTAGTATTAAATGTTTGATAAGACTAAAACAGGTTTCAAAGAATTGACAATCGCATGATTATTTTTTTTATTTTATTTTATTTTTTGTTTTCTTTTTTTGTTTGCTTCATTTACAATTTCAAGAACAGTTTTTATTTTCTGACTTCAGTCAAATCGACGAGTTGATCGGAGGAGCAGATTTACAGCAGAATTAAAACACAGTAAAAATATAATTTTAGGAACTATTTGTTTGACATGGCTCGAAAACTGCACTTAATATAATATACATGTAATGTTTTGTTGTCGTTTTTAAAATCAGAAGCTCTCAGAAGATTCATTCATGACGGAGAGCTACGAATAAAGAGGTATTAAGATATCTGAGTAATTTCCTAGTTATAAAACACAGAGCGCATTTCACAGCACGTTTTAGTTCGGATAACTCCGGCAAACAGGCCGAAATGTCAATTCCGGTCATGCGTAATACGTTGACTTTTCCTCGTCGAGACATTTGTCAATGGCCGATCTCTAAATAAAGATTAGAAAAGACAAAGATTTGAAGAGGAGTAATCAGAGTTTCTGAGCTTCACTGATGATCTGGATTCCACATGCAGTTCATTGTCTATTTATTTTGACAACCTTTGAATTACGTTGAAACGACAAGCTCGCGAATCAAACTAAATAATGTTCAAACTCAGCGTACAACATAAGAGAAGAGTTAACTTTAAGGCCTTATTTTAAGTTAAAAAGGACGAATATATTAAAATTGAGTGTCATTTGTAAAATGTTGTAGTCAATAAAAAAAACAAATTTCTGAAGTTAATGTGATGTTTAAATAGTAGGGTAACTGAAATTAAATCTGAAATTTTGAGCTGTTCGAATATTTCTGTAAGTGACCGAAATGTTGTCAGTTAGAAGATATCTTCCGTGTCGAAAATGAAAATCTTAAATGTTATTCTAAGAAAACATAGAGGCATAATCAAAATGCATGACCTCTAAATGTTTATGAACAGAACTCCGTTCCAAGCAAAACACTCTTAACAAAGGTTGCATAAGAAGGAATACAAACCCTGCACATAAATGGGGAAAACAACATTTTAGTTACATTATTATACAACTATTCTAATATAGGTCGTGACTATAGTTGAGTAAGAATTTTATTAAAATTAAAGTAATTTGTATCTTGAGTTCCAGTTATTTCAATTTATTTTTATTTATTAACTTTTGTTTGTTCATCATTCTGTAGCCGCCACAAGTCCTGGATAGAAAATATCATTTCACTTTAGTTATATTTACCTGCTGAGCTGGCCAATATTGGTCTCGTGAGGCAAACACTCGCCCTTTGTTGAAATCACTCTTATTGTTTATTTTACTTATAACTAAACACCGGCTGTTGAATTGTAGTAATGTATCAGGGTTATATTATTAACACAGAACAGTGCATGTATATTGAAGAGAATTGAAAAGCACGAGAAATCAAACTTTCAACATCTGTGTGGAGAAATCTAACGCCGACTTCAAGGGAAACGATCGTGCTCAATCTACCTAACGACTGTAAGCAACGCTGAATATGAACTACCAATGTAAACTAAACCTACACTTGTAAAAACACTCAATTAAAGCCTCAAAGTTGATTTATTTTTCTTTAATCGATTGTTATTCGTCTTTACCTGACTAAGTTTGCTTAGAATACTTATAAATGGATATATCTGGATCAACTTGGCTATTACTGAAAGCTATGTACGTACATGAACTAACGCAATTTGAGACTGTAATCGAACGACCAAGTGTTCAGTAATACAATATTTTATGAGGTAAACAATGTTTGATCAAAAATGCAAATTTTGATAAGTGATGCAAATTTAGATCACTGAACACATTTTCATCATTTGACAAAGTTTGAACATAATTAAAAATTGTGATCATTGAAAACATTTTGATAAATTATACAAATTTTGATCAGTTATACACATTTTTGTATGTTATACAAATCTGTTGATCAATAATATACATTTTGATCAGTTATACGCATTTTGGAACAATAAAACGAACAGTAATAAAGCACACTGAGAACCGTAATACACAGATTACGGAAAGTAGTACAAATTGTAAGCGAAATACACAAATTGTGAAAAGTAATACGCAAATTGTGAAAAGTAATACGCAAATTGTGAAAAGTAACACATACTGAAAGAATAATACACATTTTACAACAACAATACAAATATTAATCTAAAGTTTGAAATTTTTCAAGGTAAAACTAATTTAGAATAGTAGTTCAAAAAGTATTATAAAGTTTAAACATTTTCAGAAGCAAAAACCCATTGTATACAGTTACAGAAACATTGTATACAGTTACAGAAACATTGTATTCAGTAACATTGTATACAGTTACAGAAACATTGTATACAGTTACAGAAACATTGTATACAGTTACAGAAACATTGTATACAGTTACAGAAACATTGTATTCTCTAACATTGTATACAGTTACAGAAACATTGTATACAGTTACAGAAACATTGTATACAGTTACAGAAACAGTAATACCTATTTTGTCAAATAACCTAGAGATAGTAAAACTAGAGCCAATGGCTGCATTATATTAAATTATGCAATGTAAATGCAACAAAGTAAAGGACACAAATAAAAAATAAGCGATTAATCCGATATTTCAAGCAAAATTCTTATCTAAAGTTTCTGCATTTTGGTTTGATGAAAAAAGTAGTTTAAATGAACGTTCTGATATGACAGGTTTTATCGTCACGTAGAAGTTTAAGCACTGCCGTAACACCGAACTTGATGATATTATCTGTGTAGCCTAAAAACATAGCATAAACTGTATGTTTTTAACTACATTCTCTCAGGTAGAACGCATACCAGTTCAAAACATTTATAGTCTAGACACTTTCGGGAACCAAATCGACGACGATCGGGGTCAGGAATCAAATCACCAGCAATTAATACTCCGACGGGAATAGATCCGACATTTGCTGTCTGGAACCATATTGATAGAAATTCATTTCGGCCTCACACCACTCAATCCACCTTATACCAAATGTGTGGAATGAATTTTTATACTTCTCATTAAGAACCGAGTTTTACCTGACGTTGATATAATGTACAGCAAACAAAGTAGGTAGACCTATACGTCAAGCCGTTTAACTGTGTCTCCATTGTTTTTTTTATATGTGGAGCTCTTTTGCACACAAAAATATAAAGGTTTATTTTACATTTGTGAAATTCTTTTTCGCACATCTGAAATAAATATGATTATACACATTTGTGAAATGATTTACACGTATGTAAAACAAAAGTTGTTGAAATGAATGTATTTTTCATAGGTGAAAATTAGTTTCGCGTATGTCAAAAAGAATTGTAAGCCTACATAAGTAAAATAAGGACAAAACTAATGCAACGTAAGTGCAATGAAGGTAGAAGTGATAAAACGGATTGCCAAAGGTCTGACCTTATAGCATACAATCTTATTACTTTTTGTACACCAACGAATCAAAGTATTATTGCCAAGGTTCAACTGTCCAATTAGTGGCAGAATGATTATAGTGACTTATTTTTCTAATCCACTTTTCTGTTGTTTGCTTGTTTACATATTCCGTAAATATATACTAAAGGGCTATGACACGTTTTGCATGCTTAGAATTTAAACCTGCGTATTATAGTTTTAAGATATATATTGATTCCATATGCAAGATATTTAAGTTTTCAAACCCAAATCGTTTGGTTCTGTCTAACCGCGCCTCTCTTGCTTGCATTTACTCAGAAGTATGTGCTTTGCAAACATATAAACACAACTGCATTGATTTATTAATAAATATTGACTCAGGGTTTTTATGACCTATATGTACGGACATTAATATTGATTTTAAAAAATTAAATATTTAAGCGCGTGGATCAGTATAAGATGTTAGTTCCGAACCCTCCCTAGAAATCGTTCCTGTGCTCTCTTCTATCAACATATTGTGTCAACGACCTCATCGGCCATTGGGCTGGGCCTACTTTTTATCAAGTCGTGCTTTTTATGACTTAAATCAACACAGCCTTTAGGTGTAGCTGGTTAATTAAAAACGTTACAAGGACATTCGTTAAAATCGTAAAAAAATAATAATATATCTGCATGTCACTGAGTTTAAATAGCTACAGATACGTTTATCCAGGTTTGTCAATAACATCCACTCTTGTTGTCGTTTCTGTATTTCTCTCTTATCTGAGCGAAATTTCAATACCGATATTTAATATAATAATATTCTGAATAATAATATTCGCAACATACAGCTTCCCTTGCGATGGGATCAGCATACGTACTCCTTAGTGGAATAACGTACAGCCCTATTGGTGATACGAACAAAATACAAATTATTTAGAGATGGGAACAAAATACAGTTTTAGTGGTTATAAGAAAACATCCAGCAAAATGTTTGGTTTGAACAATATACAACCCATTTCGTGATGAGAACAACATACAACTTCAATGGTGTTGTGAATAACGTACAGCTTCATTAGTCATCGGAACAACATACAGCTTCACTGATGATCGGAACAACATAAAGCTTCATTGGTGATCGGAAAAAACACACAGCTTCATTAGTGATGGGAACAACATACAGTTTCATTGGTAATGGATACAACATACGGCTTTGTTAGTGATGGGAACAACATACAGGTTCACTGGTGATCGGAACAACATAAAACTTCATTCGTGATCGGAACAACATACAGTTTCATTGGTGATCGGAAGAACATAAAACTTCATTGGTGATCGGAACAACATACAGCTTCATTAGTGATGGGAACAACATAAAGCTGAATTGGTAATTGATACAACATACAGTTTCATTGGTAATGGATACAACCTACAGCATGTCACCGATGATGGGGACGACATGTCCACTTCACTGATGATGGTCATGACATGTCGACCTCACTCATAATGGTAACGATATGTCGGCCTCACTGATGGTGGTCATGACATGTCAACCTTAATAAAGATGGTAGCGACATGTCGATCTCACTGATGATGGTAACGACATGTCCATCGCACTGATGTCGGTCACGACATGTCCACGCACTGATGGTGGTCATGACATGTTGCCCTCACCGATGATGGCAACGACATGTCCACCTCACTGATGATGATCACGACATATCGACCTCACCCATGATGGTCACGACATGTTGATCTCACCGATGATGGTCACGACATGTTGATCTCACCGATGATGGTCACGACATGTTGGTCACACCGATGATGGTCACGACATGTTGATGTCACCGATGATGGTAACGATGGTGTTCATGATAACCACATCTAAAGTTCAGTGAAGATAGTAACAGCCTCTTAACCTCATTAATGATGGTGATGACATCTCAACCTCATATGTTAATAAGAGGACCCACAACTTGATTCTGGGATGAAAATTTCCACTCGAGAGTGATATAAAAACGTTGATCGGTTAACAAGAGTAATGTGCAAAAGGTGTATATACCCGTCATAAATGTACTCCAATTTAACGTTTTAATACGCAATGACAAGAATAAACTGTATGTTAGGCAGTAAATAAAAATAATAATTTTGAAGAATCTAAAATATTGCAAATTTAAACTCAGAAACAGATAATTATTCAAACGAGGGGTCATCACTATGGTATCACGCTCGAGCTGCTCGGCTTGAAAAGTTTATAGTACCGGCACAAATTTTGATTGGCTGGTTAACGTTACACGCTCATCCCACATACGTATTCAGGATGAACTTTCTCTCAATGTGTTACCACACAGATTGACAGAGTATTTTTTAATAACCTAATCTCACCCTCAGTGATTATGGTAATGACTCGCCGAACTTACTGATGATAGATACAGCTGTACCTTAGTGACAATGGTAACGATTTGACAACCTCACTGATGATGGTAACGACTTGACAACCTCACTGATGATGGTAACGACTTGACAACCTCACTGATGATGGTAACGACTTGAAAACCTCACTGATGATGGTAACGACTTGAAAACCTCACTGATGATCGTTGCCACAGCTATAACTTACTGACGATGGTGATCACAATCATCGGCAATTAAGGATGATGCTAATCACATATGAACCACGTGATGATGGTCACCGCATACATTGTATCAACTTTACTGATGATAGTAACGACAATTCAACATCAGTGATGATGGTAACGACAATTCAACATCAGTGATGATGGTAATGACAATTCAACATCAATGATGATGGTAATGACAATTCAACATCAGTGATGATGGTAACGACAATTCAACCTCAGTGATGATGGTGACGACAATTCAACATCAGTGATGATGGTAACGACAATTCAACATCAGTGATGATGGTAACGACAATTCAATATCAGTTATGATGGTAACGACAATTCAATATCAGTGATAATGGTAACGACAATTCAACATCAGTTATGATGGTAACGACAATTCAACATCAGTGATGATAGTAACGACAATTCAACATCAGTGATGATGGTAACGACAATTCAACATCAGTGATGATGGTAACGACAATTCAACATCAGTGATGATGGTAACGACAATTTAACATCAGTGATGATGGTAACAACAATTCAACATCAGTGATGATAGTAACAGCAGGCCATCGTCTTTGATGATGGTAACCACATCTCAATCTCTTTGATGATGGTAACCACATCTCAATCTCTTTGATGATGGTAACCACATCTCAATCTCTTTGATGGTGGTAACCACATCTCAATGTCTTTGATGGTGGTAACACATGCCAACCCCATTGAGACGCTGTTACCATCATCACTGAGGTTGATGTGTTGTTACCATCATCACTGAGGTTGGTGTGCTGTTACCATCACCACTGAGGTTGATGTGTTGTTACCATCATCACTGAGGTTGATGTGTTGTTACCATTATCACTGAGCTTGTGATGTAGTACCATCATCTCAACCTCAGAGATGATGGTAACCATTTACATTCTTACTAAAAATTGTACGACACACAGCCTGGGTCATGTTTGATATCATATAGAGCATCATTGGCGATGGACCGATGATAAATACGTAGCCTCATACACCCATTAATTATGGAAACCACATATAGGCTCAATCAGGATAATAATGAATGGTGATGCAAATGGACTGGGTTTCTTTCTGGAAAGCTCATCGATAAAGCCGTAACAGTTGTTTAACTATGATTGCAACACCATGAACGTCGATAAAAAAGTATACATATGTATTGCAGTAAATATATGTATTTAAAAAGTTTTAATTGATGTATTTTTGGGTCGTTAATATAAAAAGGAAAGGATAATGTAAAATAATAGTTGTATGTGTTTGTTTCGAAGTTAACAGTTGCTGACAAAGTAGTGTTAGATTTTTTAAGATAAATAAACAGAAATATTCTGACGACACGGTGTTCGTTGTCTGGGGTCTGTAAAATTTGTTGGCCTGTCCGTTTGTTTGTTTCTTCGTTCTTTGCTTCTCTTGTTAGTATTCATTCATTCATTCATTCATTTATTCATTAATTAATTCATATATATTTTGAATAAATGAAGAGAGAAAAATTTGCTTGCCTCCACCGGGATTCGAACCCGGGACCTTTGGGTTA
>JAQQZZ010112120.1:0-12170 GCA_030265115.1 Mopalia vespertina | reverse complement strand
ACTCCAGTAAAGCTGATGTTAATTGTTGTGATATTTTCTGTGTTGATCAGTGTATTGAGTAAAGATGTGTTGGGTATATGACCTAAAGACTCCAGTAAAGCTGATGTTAATTGTTGTGATATTTTCTATGTTGATCAGTGTATTGAGTAAAGATGTGATGGGTATCTGGCCTAAAGACTCCAGTAAAGCTGATGTTAATTGTTCACACCTGTCACACATGGGAGATGCCCTGGCCACTGGGGATGACTTTGGATGTGTCAACCTCTTCAACTTCCCCTGCCCAGAAAAATATGTGAGTTAATTAGATACATAATTAATATGGATTAACCTCATTATTTGTTCTATACTATTTTTGGATCGGTTTTTCTTGTGACTTGTCATGTACATGAGGGTAGTATCCAGCGCAATGCAGAGGTCACTACATATCACATCACATTTTAAATAATGCCATGCCTTTTGCACACCTGTCAAAATACAGGCTGTTTTATGAATTCATGTTGGTAGACAGGCACTATAGTTTCTGCTTAATATCTTTTTTAAATATTGTGTAATTTATTTTTCAAACTCACTCGGTAGTTGCCACCTTGATTCAAAATTGATGCCAAGTTCGAAAGTGAGTTATTAAAAATGGGAGCAAAATAATTATTATACTGCAATATCATCATACAGCTTTCCCTCAATGTTTTGCTAGCCTACAATGTTGTCAGTTGTTTATCAAACTGAGTAGCTTCATTCTGTTTTTTTGTTGCTGTCAAGATCGAAAATGAGCACAATCCATGTATAATTAATTATAAAGCTGCAATCTGATGGTTGATTAGTTTTGACTTAATGTTTTCCTTAAATATTGTCAAATTAGTGTCAAACGTCGGTAGCAACATGTACATCTAAAAAAAATGAAAGTCAAGTTTTAATAGTGAGCAGCCTTGGCTTAGTGGTAGCGTGTGCGCTTACTAATCCTACTCCAATTTACCGTTCACGTGATCAAGTCCATCTGTCGACCATCAGGTATATGAGTGAGTCCAACGATGTGGCTGTGGCAATTGCAGGGGTAGTTTTTACGAGGTTTCCTCTCGGTTTTCCACCGTATTGAGGCAAGGAACAGTGTGAAGGGGACAATCCGTCATCATATAAGTGAAATACCCTTGGGTATGACGTTAAACCCCAATCAAACAAACAAACAATTAATAATGAGCATAATCTCTGCATTGTAACGGAAATGAATAAACCAATCACATTGCAGCACTGTAGCCTAAATGAATTGAGGAGTCTGATTGGTTTATTCATTTCCGCTCAATAACATGCTTAAATGTCTTCCGATTCATGTCAAATTCAACAGCTATAACATGAATTCATGTTGCTTCAGAGATCATACAGAGTTTGTCATCCGAATCCATACATAATTAATACCTGTACTACATTATTATTGGTCCATTTGGTTTTGGTGAATATATTAAGTAAATTTCATATGATTCTTGTCAATCTTGCTATATGGAATCAGTTATACATGTCATATAGTACTGATGGTTGTGGACAGGCATATTATGCAATCTTGAAGTTGCTCTTGTTTACATCACGGTTTGAATATCATCATCCTGTCTTGAACTTGTGTTGTTTGAAATTGACCTGCAAAATTAAAAAAAATTATTTTGATTTGCGTTTTATCATTGACATAAATAATAAGATAAATATTGCATAGTAAGTTTGAACCAGCATTATGTTTCTCTCCATGGGAACGATGTGTCTTTCATTACTTAAACTTATGTATGGTGTTGAAACTTCCTCTATGTTTGTATTGGATATCAGACAGCCTTAGTTTGTTACTGATGATAATTTCAACCCTTAAATATTTCCTTGGTAATCTTCCTTAATTCTCACACTTCAATGCACATATCTTCATTCCTGAACAGTGTGATAACCTGTTATTTCAAAAGTGACAATATAAACATTCATGTTCATTGGTCAACAGATTAGTAAAACAGAATAGTATACGGTCCTCTATAAGTAGTCAATATATATAGCTCAACCCCATGTGTTTTACCACACTGACTCTCATCATAACCTCTATCTAGCTCACAATCTGACACATCTTTATTTTTTCATGCTCAATCGCTTGGTTTGTTTTCAGGCTGCCTGTAAGAAATTTGTTGGTCATTCAGCTCATGTGACCAATGTACGTTTCACAAGTGATGACCGATTCCTCGTTAGTACAGGTGGAGATGATTGCAGGTATGGTTGCTTTACCTTAGTTATTAAAGTAATGAACAACAAACATTATAGTTACACAACAATGCATCTGTCAATTTTTGATACACTTTTGTGTGGAAGGTAAAATCAGTTCATTTCAGTGTGTTGAAAACAAACTGGAAGTCATTTTTTTATAAATATTAAACCGATTCAATGATAATTCGAAACTTTGCTCACCAGTGTAATTACTTGGTAGTTCTACTGCTGGTAGAAGCATTTTGTATTTTATAATAAAATGGGACCTTGTTTCCATATTCTGTAGTTCCACTGAAGAGTTTAACATAATACACAGTAGATAGTATCTCCTGATGATGGCATAATAAATGCTGAAATATTGAAGATATCGTTTTTCAGTGTATTGTTTCCATATGTTGACAAAATATAATTTAAAGAAAAAAAACAGTTTAAAAGAAAAAGTTGAAATTTGATCCATGTTAGTACTTTAATTCTCCAGGCTTTGGGTCCTATCTTAAGAAAAAATATCCACTGGTTTAACAAAATACTATGTATATTGTACAGTACTTGTGATAAGAGATTATGTTTTTGTTGTTTTCAGTGTATTTGTTTGGAAGTGTCTCTAATCACCTTTTCATATCAAGAAATAGCAGACAATGGATACTGGTTCTAATGAAGAAATGAGTCCTAATCAGCCATCTTATCATAGATGTACATTCCCAGCGTATTAGTCCGTTAATGTGGGTTATTGTATTATGGTGTAAAACCCCAATAAAGCAAACTTACAAGAATAGCCTCTGAACATATACCAGACCAAATTATATCACCCCTTATCCCTATGAGTTCAATATAACTGTTTATGTCAAGAAAAGCTTATTGTTACCCTCTAAATAAAATGTGTACTGATGAAGTGTGCATGTAGTCTGTGATACCAGTAGATGTAGTCTGAAAAAGATTTCCTGTTGGATTGATTTTTTATTCTTCCTGCTTAGGTGGGAAATAGTTGTATAGGGTAAAACAGTTGTATCATATGTTTAAAATGAATACCAGGGTCCAGTTGCTCGAAAGACTATTAGCCGCTAACACCAGATTCAATTGCTAATAGTGGATTAGAGATAGACCTTCAACATGGTGTGACGTCATCTAATAGCGGATTAAATTTAATATCCATTTGAGCAACTGGCCCCTGAACTTTTAAATCACGTCAGTATGGCGTTATATTGTGTACTGCTTCTTCAATTGATTTTGGAATTTAATAACTCCTCTAAATGTCCATGACCAAAGCTTTACAGATTTATGACTTGTTTTCAATATATAATGCACTGGATTTAACAAGCTTCTAAAGGGATAGATCGGTACATGTATCACTATGATTCGTCCCATTTCTATTTGCTTGTCTTATGATAATCAATGAGTTCAGGTTTCAATAATATTACATTAGATTGTAAGTTCATGCTTATCAATTCACATCAATGTTTGTTTTGTCAGATGCTCATTTGGAGATATTGGTAGTCCAGTATAAAAATATATATAGAGCTGTATACATGTAGCTATGTACATTTTTAACCAATGCCCAGAAGCTACTCTGCCTTAGGCCTCTATCTATAGGACTCCTGTCGATCTATAGAACTCTGTCCTAGACCTCATCAAAAGGCCATCAATGAGGAGGTGCTTAGTAAAAACTCCATCTCTGTATTAGCTAAATACTTATACATTGTTTGCATTCAAGTTTACATTATATATGTTTATCAATGTCTTAATTTTTTTCTAAGTATAAGTTTTACTTAACAATTTCCGTCCACAAGATTTTATATATGTATATTTAGTACTAGTATATTGATATACATTAATGTATTATATTTTGTCGTGGGTTCGATCCATGCTGGATACATTTCCTTTTCTCAACATTTACAACATATTTATATACATTATATATACATTATTTAATTATCTTTACAAGAACGTTATTGCTCTATATTTTGATACATGTTTATATGTAATATTAAGTGTTCCTTACGTGTCACGAACGAATGTACCTTTTTGGTAGTTTGGTAGTGTATTGAGAATTACGTGTAACATATGTTCTGGTAATGAAAGGCTGATGCTTGTTAGCAAAGTACCATTTAAATCCCTGTCGTTCCGCTGATATGGTCAAAAAGGTAAACGATGTTTGTAATAGCTCTAAGAGAAACTTTGACTTGACCTTTGTGCTAAAAGTCCGTTCTGTCAGACTCTTTGGGTTGTCTCCTGTCAAACTATGGCCTGTTGTTTGGGGATTTTTAGGCAGCAATGAAAGCCTGTGTTAGGAGTGTCGCTGAGACCAGATTGACACCATTTGATCAGCACTACAATTACTTGTAAGGCGTCAGGTGGTATTAGAATCTCCGTAGATATGTAGTACTTTGGTAACATCATATAGATGTTTCTACTAATAGCACATTAGTATGTTACTAAAAAAGTCTTAAAGAATAAAATTTCATTATTCGCAAGTGAGCCACTTTTTAATATATTTTTTTCTCCATAGTTTACATTTCACGTTAAACATGTGTTTTATGTTGCTTTCATGACGTGTCATTAGTATTATTTAATTAATACTCCACGTTTTTGGCTCTCTGGCTATGAGTAGTTTGTGTGGAGCATAGGCCTACTTGTGTACTTGCATAAGTAAACCGCCGTCATATAAGTGAGAAAAAAAACCCTCTTGAACACAAGTGTAGACCAATCAATCAATCCAGCGATATTTTGGTGTAGAATTAGGCCGATATAGATCCAAATAAAAAAGTAGACTGTATCAACATGGCGTTCTGGTTAATGTATTTTTAAATGGAAATATTTACATTTATATGGGCGCAGAAATAGTTAAAAGATTCTCTAGGCCTTTATAAACGAAGTGGTAATAAACGCCGAATTGTCCACTGTCGATTGTTATCATTGTAGTTACGCTCCAGGAGTCTTCATAACCTTTAAGCGGGTGGTTCACTATTGCGTCCTGTATTTGTTCCGTTTTGTCTTTGTTGCCAGTGGTGTCGAGGGTGGTTTCCTTTACCCATTAGGCTGGCTAGAACCCATTCAATCAATCAATCAATCAATCATTACCTTTAAAATTAAGTCATCTCTACCATATTTCATATCTTCCAATATATAAAAATTGTATTGCATTATCTTGATTTGAACCGTATAGTTTTCTTTCTTGAAATGTTCATTTTAATGTCAAAATCAATCATTTCTCAGCAGTATACCTATACTCGCTTTTGATCGATTTGAAATGTCTTCCCGATTTGAAATGTCTTCCCGATTTGAAATGTCTTCCCGATTTGAAATGTCTTCCCGATTTGAAAACGAGGTGATTCCACGAATGCATTCTAGTCTGGGAATATCTACTCTTCTTAGATCCATGTACTGTCATTTCAAGCGTATGTAAACGCTTAATACATGTGAGATTCTTCAGACACACCCGCTGTATGTGTGAAATAACCTAACCACCAACGTGTTACAGGTATGCTGATCTCTGGCACAGAGTAGGTAATCAACGATTTTAACTATTTTTGTTTGCGTCATTGGCTCCGAGACATCATCAGTGTTAATGGGCATGACACGAACATGACTGGTCAGCATTGGGTTTTTAAACAGACCTATATTTCTTTTTGTGATTTTAGGTCGTAAATAATACAACATTTACTAATAAAAAAGTATCAAAACATCTCCAGGGATATATAATGTACCTACGTTTGCTTAGTACAATCTAAAACAGAACTTATCCTAGACAGATATCTCAGCCAAAAGGATTGTACTAGGTTACACCCAAACAGACACATGACATAAAGTTTCTATTTCATTACAGAAGTTACAGAGCGGAGAATTTATCATTTTAATGGTGTATAGATATTTGTTACAAGGCACCGTATTCGGTGAAGTAAACGAAATTGGAAAGATCTCCATTTACTAACATCACATGTTCTAACTAAAGTACAACTTTCATATATGCTTTCATTGTCAGTGAGCAGAAGTTCTTGGATTGTAGGAGTTGGGTGCATGGAATGGGAATGAAAAGATGAATACGTCATATCCATTTGCTTACCAAATTGTCGGTAACATAGTCACATAATTCGACCATTGCAATTAGCCTATTAATTACCCAAATGACTGAAATCAACATTCTATATTGATTTTATGTTTTTTATGTTCGTCCTATTAATTATACAATGTACATTTTCTTGTGTACCGTTACACGCGTCTATCGTTTATTTGTCTAGAAAAAGTCCACTGCATGTATTGTTTTAATATGAACTGGTATTCTACAAATGTAAACTACCTCTTATATTTTGAGAAGTCAAAAATACCCATTGTCCTATTGAACTCGCACTGTAATGACTGACTACGGATAATATCAGGAGTCTGTTCCATTCTCTAACTTATAGCCAGTTTTGCCTTTAAATAGTGACCTTTTCATCCTACATGTATTTCTTATATCAACCCCCAAAACAAAATTGCACCAATCTATCCTAATTAGACGATTTCAAAAACCAAAAATGTCATATTGACGATAAGGAAGACGAAATTTCATACTTGAGCTTGGTAAATAGTGCCCAATGTAAGTATTTTACTGAAGATAGGTTTTCTCAACAACTATATGCCAGCACCTATAGCAACTATCAGTTCTTCATTTGAATGTGAGAAGCTTATCGATAAAGTTTGATGAGAGAAAAGGAAACCTCAATCACGAATTTACTGTGTTAGCCTTTTCAGAAAGCTGGTTCTCTAGCTGGTACAGTGTACAGTTAGAGAAGACTTATCATCCAAGGTTTAGAATGATGATCATTCCGAACCTCTTGGCCTTGAAATTCTCTTTTTATCCTCTGATTACCTTGTAAATCTAGTGATGATTTCAACTTTTCTTTTCTCCTCTTACTCCAGTCAATTCCACCACAAATTATATATTGATGGGAGATTTTACATTGATTTATTGAATCGGCAATCAAATGATTTCCTTGAGATCCCTAAGTGTCAGCACTTTCTTTCTCGAACCAACCAGCGCGCGTAAGAACCCGCACAGCTAGTCCTATAGATATTAGTTTTTTTCCCTACTTATATACTTGTCGGTATCTTATAGTTACTTAAGGAAACATAGAACCATTTCCCTATTTTCAGCGTTTTTCCGCAACTTTCTCCAAACAATACTCGATTATTTTCTTACTGCCATAGAAAACCGTAACAAGTCTTGTTTTCTAGACAAAAAATTGAGCAGTTAGATTGGTCAAATCTATTTTGGAGATATGATACTCAGTTTGTGCTGGATAGATTTGCTCACATGTTTACAGAAGTGTATGATGAAGTATTTCCAATGGTAACAAGGCATTCCTCTTCAAGAAAAATCCGTTAACCATGGGTATCCTCATCTATATATTTTGATTTTAACTATATCTAAAAATCTATGCTTACTTTAACATTTGAGAAGAACAAATTGTACAGGGAATATCTTGGGTCGATGTTTCCCTCAGGACAAAATATACATGTTACAATAATAAGTAAAAGGGGCGTATCAAGCGGGCTATAGGAAACATACTTTGAAAAAAAATAATAACGATATAAAAACAACGTGGTGTGATAGGCCAGCTCCAATAGCCCGCCGTGGAATGAAATCTCAGTCAAACAAGTTTCAGTCATCTGTCCAAAGTCGAGTACTTCACGACCACT
The DNA here is from genome assembly GCA_030265115.1 of Mopalia vespertina. Taxonomy (NCBI): domain Eukaryota; kingdom Metazoa; phylum Mollusca; class Polyplacophora; order Chitonida; family Mopaliidae; genus Mopalia; species Mopalia vespertina. Next base: position 4,277 of record JAQQZZ010112120.1, on the reverse strand, counting down.
GCTTCCGACCGTGACAAGCAAATTCCAACAGGTACAACCACATCTCTGATTATCTTGGTCCCTCATCGATTTATTGATTTTTGCAATTCGCTACAGTTACTTCTGAACAGGTTACGGAATCAATAAACAGCCTCAAATCCTCATCCACAGGAGTTGATAGTATTCGAATGGCTGATCTGAAAACAGTATCTTGGTTCATTTTTAATCTCTGGCTAATATTTTGAATTTCTTTTTTAAAAGTGGAACTATACCTATATGACAATGAAAACTGCAAGGTTGGCCCTCATTTTTAAACATGGTGAACCTCAAGCCCCGCTAACTGTCGCCTTTTGAGCAGAATCATCGTTTAACTTGGGGCAAATATGGGAACAAAATTTCTTTATATGCCTAACATTATCTGAGACAAACAATTCGCATCTCGAGCAAATCACTATACAACCCACGCGTCATCTTATACTTTATTATCAGCATTGCTACTTTCATTGAATGTTCTAGAGTCTTTAACACTGTGGACCATTGAAACGTTTTATATAAATTGAATCACTGTGACTTTTATCAGATATCCAACATATAGTTGGACTACCTTTCTGGCGAACCCGATTTGTAAAAATGGATAAATGTATTTTTTATCCTTCCTTCGTGCATGCATAATGATTATTTTGACAAAAAAAACTAGCTTAATCATTTACACTCCCTAACCAATCCTTATTTTACGTATATACAAATGTTCTCTGGGGGGAGACTTACCTCACTCATCTATACAGCATTTATTCCTGCGTCAAAAACGATCTCTATGCGTTCCAGTACCCTGGCAAATAAACACGAGCACACTAATCTGCTCTTTAAATCTTAGAAAATATTGCCTTTACTTCAATCGTTTCTTCTACATGTCAGGTAATTAATTCCTCTATAAGCCTTACCTTCTGACAATCAACTTTCGCCAACAGTTTACAAAAAAAGACCGGAATACACGATCATCAGACACGATCGGTAATTTAAAACTTTATAGACCAATCACCCATGCCGACCCAAGGAATGGAACAAATTCTCAACACTTAAAAACATCGAATCATTCACACTGTAAATTTAAATTTGAATTTAACGATTATTGCTTCTCCTCTGGACTCATTATTTTCTTAAATAGCGTATTCTCTGTTACCATAATTGCCATGTCCTCTGCTTTTCTTCAGTCATAATTATGATATACAATTACACCTTGTAAAAAGTGTTACGGTACAGGAAATATTTATAAAATTCAAGAACAGGTCTTATAGTCCTTGATCCCGCCTTCCATTCTAGCTAAGCCAATATTTGTTCATAATTTTTTCTTTTATTTTCTGGTATAGGTAAACATTACAACTACAATACAATGAAATAGAAGCTTGTCAGAGACTGCAAAGATCGCCGTACTGTTTTAGCCTACGAGGTTCCCAGCACTGACAGTACAAAGTCGTTAATCCGTGTGCGTGTGACTTTTGACAAAACTAGCTCTTACCGGGAAGTCCAGTCTGTTTACCCTTATCTTGTCTTGTCGAAATAATTGCATTGACTTAATTTACCTTAAGTTGTTGATTTTGAAGTTTACCAAAGAAACAGAAATCGGTGATGCAGCCTTTATATTTTATTTACAATTTATTTACAGCAAAATCATTACGACAAGCAAAATCCCCCAGGCCTATCTTGGCCACTGGAACGATTTCGTTTGCATGTATAAGGAAATCGCAATGAAATAATAAGTTTACATCGTTATTCCAATACATTCAATCCAATGCATTCAATATTACAAAGCAATAGCATTGTGTTAATGATCCGATAATGTTCAAACCAAGTTGTTAGCACATAGAAACTATTAAAACTATACATAGTCTATAACTGATAAAGTTTAGTTTTGTTGAAGTGGAAGTACGTAAATGACTCTAGATAAACGGTGTTGAACTTGGTTCAAATCCTCGAGTTGTGCTTGATTTATATCCGTGGTACAAATGTCGTGGATATCAACCGTAGTGTGAAACTCGCTTGTTCTTGAGACACGCCGGCGGGTGTCTTCTGAAAAACTCTTCTTTCTCGGTAGTGGCGGGTTTGCAGCTTGGACAACGTCGTCATGTGACAGTATTATCGTGCCAATTGTATTGTTTATGGTCACTGCACTTTCCTTTCTGCTGCGGCGCCGTGATCCGCACTGGCAACACCTTGTTGTCTGGTTTATATCTTGGACTGGATGCTCACCTCGATGTCCATCCTCGTGTTTTTTGTTTTTGTGACAATCCTGGCTGGTATGACATTCTCCGGATAGGCTGCCAGATGTCTTTCTTAGCACGCTGTTGTTGCACTGTTTTGTTGCCTTTGACTTCTCACACTTTCTTTCATTCCTGGACTCAAGGGATTGTTTATGTTTAGCATGACTGTTTCGCTGGCTGCATGTCGAGTGATTGGACTTACACGTTGGTTTGCGATTAGTTGGAACTTGGCTACGGGAACACGTTCTGCAGTCCTGTCGTTCTCTACGTTCTTTGCATTGGGATTTGTCATCATGAATAGAAAAGCTGGTCTTTCGTTCATGTACTTCTACTACCACTTTGGTTGATGAAACGTGTGGGGCCGTTTTGCACCCACAAGTGTTTCGAGTTGGTCGACACTTGGAATGATCATCTGAGGATTGGGGATTATCTATAGTTTCAGATAAGGTATTTACATAGCTTGAATCACTTGAAGGTGGGTGTAGATTATCATCTCTGTCATCCGAGCAAGATAATGACATATGGTAGGTTGTCTTCCTACAACCTCTCGTTGGCTTTGCTGCCAACCTCCAGCCACAAAAGCAGCCTCGAAGACATGAAATTATTGGTACTGACAACTGAGACCTTCCAGTGTGACGTCTCTTATTACATGTCGGTGGTTTTTGGAAATACGTATAGCTGTCATTGCTAGTTTCATGGGATAAACTGACGTCTCTATCAATTAATTCTTTCTTGGAACATGTACTACCCATGTTGCGAGAGAAATAGTATATACGATTCACTCAAATTGTTTCCGTCCACAGGTAATTTACAGTGGCTGGTTTGTGTCGAAAATCAAGCTTATATAGAGATGTGCCTAGAAGTGTGGGTGCGTACAGCTGTCACGTTGTGACACATTCGGTGTGAGGTTATTCCGCTTGGAAGTGTTAATTATTAGTGTAGGAACCGATTCTATAACACACCAAAGTCAAACACTGGTCAAACTTGATGATAGCTTTAATTCTCTATAGTGTTCTGTATATCAGTTCACAATTCTAAATATCTATTGAGGTAAGATCTTTGCTCAAAGATTGGCTGTAAAATAAAATCAAAGAAAAAACTAACTATCAAAATATACTATATTTATTGTATGACTTTTAACTCTACGACATGATTAAAACAAAGACAATACTTCCAGAAAGTAAACTCATTAAAAATATTTTAAAAAACATATGAATGCATACAAATGTTCATTTAACAAAATATCTATTTATCTTTTACATTAATGATGTAAAAAGAACAATAGGAAAAGCATAATGATGATAATGAATAGAACAAATAAGATAACGTTTAAAGTAGCATCATAAAACATGGTTGCATATACAACATCAACTTCTCGAGACAAGGTGTGTCCTGACGCGAAACTCTATTCCACACCTTGTCGCACTTGGGCCATGTTTGTAGTCAAACAAGGAGGAGTTATCCCTCATAGTTCGAGTAATCAGCAATGTGCAGCAGCTTGTAACCATGTTGCCTTATATTACTCTGCAATAGGTCCGAACATTGAAATACATTAAAATGCCATTAAAAAACAAAGTACGCAAAAACTTCATCATGCCGCTGTAACAGATAACCAAGAAGACGCATAATTAGAGCCAGTGATCGAAAAGAATATAGTCTTTCTCTGCTGTTTATCATGATATTTCTGTACAGGCGTTACATTGTTTGAAAAGTGGCTGATGTATTTGATTGGCCTCTTTGTTATTTTCAATTCGCGTTGATCTTTGTCTGACCGCCGCAAAGGGGTAAGTGTGGCAAGGCGTATGACAGAATTTTGTGGAGATATCAGACTTGCCTGGGGAAGATGATACAACATGTATATTTGAACTATACCAAAACTTAATTTGCGTTCTATTATTTTACATAGTATCTAACATAATAGTGAAAACATTCAAAAGCAAATTTAAATTGACATTTATTTAGATTAACAAAGAAAAGTTCTATATCAAACATTTAAAGCAAAAAGTAAAACAATAGTTACATACCGTTTTATAGGCTTTC
>JAQQZZ010112109.1:0-15310 GCA_030265115.1 Mopalia vespertina | reverse complement strand
TCTTAGCGCATTAACTTCGACCACAGCTGGATATCTCGCCGTGGTCGAAGTTAACGCGATAAGAGTCTGGTACACGAGACTAAGTAAATAGTTGATATTATATACTAGTATATTCGCAGGTATTTTTTTTACAATATAAATATATGTAGTTTTTTTTTTACAATATAAATATATGGAGACTAATATATACTTGATAATTTTATCCAAACAACTGATATCAAATCCTTGAAGTGATTTGCTCAAATTTATTTTTGTAAACCTACATATAAAATATTAACTGCTACTTAGGTTCAGGTTATGATTTATGTTATTTTTTATGTTGAGTAGATATACTTGTGGCTGTGGGTTATCCTCGTATTAATTATATACATGAGAAATTTACATTTGGGAGGTTAGGGGTTGGGAAGAGGCTCCTGTTGCCATGGTGATCATAGTGGCAGATACATGTAGTCACATTCTTACGATATTTAATAATTGTGAGATTTTTCGATAGGAGAGTGACAGTGTAAAAGGTCAAAAGAAAAGGTAACACATGCGAACCATTATCAAACATTTAAACAAACAAAATACTGAACGTACTTGGCTGGCATGCCGTCATATGAGTATATAATAAGCACAGTATTGTATTGCATTAGTAAAGTAAACTATATTTGGCATTGGTTTCTATAATAGATGAATGTCTTGTTTACTAACTCCAGTTAAATCATGCTTAAATTCTGTCAGTGTATTCAAGATTTCGAATAACACCAAAGGTATAAATTAAAGTTCTATTATGTTTAACATTGTCATGCAGAAACTTTTTTTAATTTTTTTTTATTTTAGTAAATTGTTATCAGCAACGAAGTTTGTTTATAATAATGAATATGTATTGTTTTATTTGGCGTTTTGCAGAGGACTGATAGGAGGTTTCTGTTGCCTTGGTGCTCTCGGAGCTAAGGGGCAACATGAAGCCGATCTGTGATGTATTTGTATTGTATCTGGTGATTGCCCTGTCTCGTCTTACTTCGTTGCCAGGGGTGTCGAGGATGGTTTACTTCACCCATAAGACTGACACGCAGTCATGTGAGTGAATAATTTCAAGTACAGCGGCGGAGGGTTGCAGGGGAGGAGCTTCCTTTTCCCTGGTGTTCTCACAGCTAACGGACATCATGAAGCCGGTCTGTTTGACTGTGATGTCTTTGCATTATGTCATGTGATTTGTTTATTGCCAGTGGTTCTCGGTGGCGGTTTCCTTCATCAATTGGACTGGCCATCCAACATACATGTATAAAAGAGTGAAGTAACCTCAGGTACGGCGTTAAACCCCAATCAAACCACCAACAAAAGGCGACTTTAAATCCAAAATGTGTTTAATTTGCTGTTCTCATTTTGTAATAATCGCGATCTGATTACTTAATCATTAATATGTGATTTATTGTGTAAATTTCAAGGGAAAATGACCAGTGTTAGCATTACGTCTTGTTGATTTGTTGGCATTTCTTGTTCTTACTATTTGAATCAGTCTTCGTGGAATGTCTTAAATGTTGATGTATAAATACACGTAGTAAACTAATTGTATTTTAATTCAATGTTACATGTAATATAATTATTGTAGATCCATCAATTTTGTATAAATGTCCATTGAATCACTGTACATTTATAATGAAATCCAAGTTTACCATGCTGCATTAAGTGGAACTAGGATATACTGTATATGCTCATCACTGCAAATAAATAAATATTCATATTTTAATTGTAAATTTGGCATGCTTTTTCTCATTCTGTATTATTTGTTAAGTCTTGGTTGTGAACACACGCAAATCATCGTTTATCGTCACTCGGATTATGGCGATATCCAATCCTATTGCGCTTGGAGTTGAAGTATAGGGTCGTCTTCGGCATAGCAGACATATACTGTAGGCCTGCAGAGTTATTTCCCATGGACCGTTTAAAGATCGTTTTCAGTGAACGCCGTGTGCACTAACTCGCGAATTCAGCAGCTCTTCATTGAGATATATAGACCGATGACCAGGGTCGGGTTTACCAATAGACATAGTAGGCCATTGACCGAGGACCCACGGGTATCTGGGGATACTGAAATGCCAACATATCTATAAATTTAGGGGCCCATTAATGAGTCCACAAATACATGTACACATGTAACTGCGGTCCTGTCCATGACCGTTGCTTTGCTTGGAGTTCGAGCACATCTACTACCAGAACGATCAGAAGTAATTTTCATTTAGTAAAATATACAAAACCGAGCTGATGAAAAATTAGAGAACAGTCGTTGTCATTCAGTTTGGTTAACAGCAATAAATTAATAAATCCGACGCGTGGTGAATTAACTCCAGCCCTTAAAGCTGGCTTATTGGGTCGTGTATTTCAACCAGTATTTTCGTTATTTTGGGATAAAAGACACAAAAATTATTCATTATTTCAACCAGGTTCTATGAAAACGTGGATAAATAGAGAATAGGTCTACACGAATTCGGCCGTCAATAAAATTTAAAAAAAAAGAACAAATAAGGTAAAAGACCGAATTAAATAATTGAATTTAAATATATTTGTTGCTTCTGAACGTTTCAAAGTAATATTGCTTTCCTAGTTTACCACCAGCGTGTGCTCTTGTAAATGCTATAATCAAATTGAATGACATTGATCATAGTTTACAGTGTAACTACATGTGTGTATTTTATTTCAAATTTTACGATTCCAATTTAACCTAATTGTACTTAATCAATAAAAAAAAAGTTAATTTGCCAACCTGTGGCAACCTAAGGCTTCATGTCTTCGACAATGGAAGTCACTCTGGTAGACGCTTGATTTTCTTGGTGAACTGTGAGCAGATTTTGAGGCTCTCACGACTGATTCACGCCGTCTTCAGAATCGGTCATGTCCCCCAGCAGACCACCACGCTTCATCGACTGTGCTTTCACAAGACGTCTTCGCATAACACCAGGGTTAATTTATTTTTCTAAACACAGGAAGGATCAACGTAAAGAGATTCGGATGAAAGTCAAACAAATGCAATCAGAGAAGGAAATTGGCATATTTGACGGTGTTGCCTGAATTCGCCTCGCTTATTCGAATCGCGTCAACGGAAGCGTCGAATTGTTTGCTTTTCCCATCTTCCGTTAATAGATCAATTATAGACCAGCACTGAATAAAGGCGAGTAGCTGCACACAATCAAGAGAGCTATAAGGACAGACAAGTTTGCAGGAAGGTTCAAATCTGCACAATGATTTACACAAATGACAGTACTGTTTACACTTTCAATTGTGTTTTCTAATTTATGTCTGTAGTATAAATAGCTTTATTTCTCTACTATAGTTCAAGTAAATTTATGTTGTCCGCTATGGAGGAACATTAATTTTCCACATAAATTGTGGTTGTGTTGCTGTTCACTCTGTAGAAGTACACCGCTGTCATAACAGTGAAATACCGTTAAGCACGGCGATAAATCTCGGCGGGCCAGCTAAGTTGGTGGAGATGATTGCACTTTACATCACTGCGTGCATGGCAATAAACAGCTATAGGAGATAAAACAAGCCTACTACCGCCAGGTTGAACATAGCTTCTTATAGTGGCATTTAGAAGTCGTCAGTACAAATAAGATGGAAAGATTTGGTATAGATAGCTAATTATTTTTTAAAATTTTAAAAAAAAATACTATGCTTCTATTTCAACTCAGTCATCGCTTGAAGGATAAGGTATCATCAACAAACAAATTATCTATATACTGGCAAAGACTATCATGACTGAGTAGAGTTAAATCGGATTAACTTAAGCTATATAGGATTTAAGTTATTCCATAGTTGAAGTCATGTTGAAGATAGAAACGTAGTATTCAATAAACTAAGAAGCGTTACTAACCTTTAACCCGGGGTACGCATGCACCAAGTCATGTAGGCCTACATAGGGCGTTTAGTTTCTATTTCGAATCCGTTTTTGTGATAGAGGGTATACATGAACATATTTAGGTTACGTGTACTTGTGAAATAGTGACGACATTTAGTCCATTATTTTGAACGAGTGTAACCTCGAAAGGGACGCGTTAATCGCATTTGTAACAATCCTCGATGCTGTTGTATTCTGTTCACACATTAAACTAGTCAACATATAACGAAATGAATGTGATGATTCACATAGAATGACAACAGATGTCAACGAAATCGACATCTTTCGTTTCTTGCTCATGCTGTGTGTTACATCAGGAGCATTTGCCGGTTCGATTTCACACCAGCTTGAGCACGATCAAAGGCGTTTTGTAGATGTTCATGTCACTTCAAATTGTTGTATTGCGTGTACATTTCTATATGGTTATATAATTAACAATGGCGGATTTAAGCCGGCGATTTATAACTGAGAAAGCCTATAAGTACTTAGGCTTCTTTTCTTTTTTTTGGTTTTACTTTCCATGCTTTTTTGTGTGTGCTGGTCTCCTCTGAGCTTGGCCCTTTTTAACTTTAAGTGAATAAAAATATTCATTTGCCAAAAAAAAAAAGCAAGATAGATTTATGCAACATGAGAAGTTTGAAGTTATTATCTGAATTTGAGTGATGGCCATTTTGGTTTGCGGAATTAGAGGAAATGCAATTTTATCTGTTTCTTAGCTGGAGGAAACTATTTTCCAAATTTGAGAGAAGTCCGGGAATTTGTTCTCAAGCCTTGTGTTCACAACACATTCAAACGTAAATATTGCTAAATTATGCACTGGTGGCCAATGGCCATTTTGTTTTATTGAACTTGGTGATATCCATACCAGTTCGTCATCTTAACGAGAGGAAGCACAGTACAATTTTCAAGTTAATGGGTGAATTTGTTTTCAAATTATGTTTACAGCACAAAGGTGTCAATTTTGCAAAATTATGCAATGGCGGTCATATTATTTTGCATAATTTGCTGAAATGCAATCCTATCCTTCGCCTTAATAGAAGAAAGCCAAATTCCAAGTTAATCGGGGAGTTTGTTCCTAACCTATCCTGTTTGCAAAACCTAGGAGTGAATTTTGTAAAATCATGTAATGGTGGCCATTTTGTTTTAGCGAATTTGGTGAAATGCAATCTTATCTGTTTCCTTAACAGGAGGAGGTTATATTTTAAGTTTCAAGTTAATCCAGGAATTTGTTACAGAGTTCACAACATAGACATACATGAATATTGTAAAATTATGCAATGGCTGCCATTTTGTTTTACGGAATTTGGAGAATCGAAATCCGATCCTTTGTCTTAATCGGGGGAAGCTTTCGTAAACGTTTCAAGTTATTCAGTGAATTTGTTATCAAAGTTATCGTGTTTACTACACAATATATTGCAAAATGATGCATTGCAACCATTATGTTTTACAGAATTTGATGAAATGCAATCACATCTGTGATGTGTGATCTGCGATCCTCATAATATGAGGAGACTATATTTCGAGTTTCAAGTTATTTCATGAATTTGTTACAGAGTTATCGTGTTCACAACACATAGACATGAATATTGTCAACAACAAAAAAAGCAATGGCGGCCATCTTGTTTGACCAACTTGGTGAAATTCAATCCCATCCATTGTCTTAAAGGCATGCAGAAAGCTATATTCAAAGTTTGAAGTTAATCTGTGAATTTATTCTCTACTTACAGTGTTCACAACATATACAGGCATGAATATTCTAAATTTGTGTTATATAGGTTTTTTTGTTATACCGGTACGGAATTTGGGGAAATGCAATCATATCCGTTGTCCTAACAAGAGGAAGCTTCATACCAAGTTTGAAGTTTATCGGTGAATTTGTTTTCAAGCTAGCGTGTCCCCAAACATTTGTGACGGACGGACGGGCAGAAACCGAGTAGCATTTCTAAGTCCCCCCCCATACTATAATAGTGGTGGACAACAAAGTTTATCGATCGATCCACCGCCACTCAATCACATACCCGTCTATGGCATCGTTATTCTACATATGTTGAATTCCTTTTTCACAAATGTGAAATTCTTTTTCACATATGTAAAATAAATTACTTTATTTAACATATGTGAAAAAGAATTTTACAGATGTAAAAAAGAATTCAACATCAATTCAAAATTCAATTTTGAACGGTTTACTTCTCAACTCTCGCGAGAGTCCGCCGCATCATGGGAAGACACCCATACCACCCCATGACAGCCCTTGGGTCAACGCTTCCTTTTTTAGTCATGCTACCCATCTTTTTCCACTACATGATAAGTAACAACCCATCTTTATGATGTAATAGCAAATGCTAGCTAAAATGCCCGGATGTCCACAGTGCAGCGCCATCCGTACTTGCTTTTTCAATGGAGATAACTCGATCGATGTCATTGTTGTGACGTTTCCTTTAGGACGCTATAGGAGACACGTCTACACGAAATATTGACGTAGTGGCACATTTGTTCAACGTCAAAGTCATTGCATAACATGGCTTGACATCCGGCTCGGTCAGTGACACTGTGCATACCTCGCCATTGTCAGCAATAGAATTAATTAAACCCCTTCTTTTTTAAACCGCCGACTCGAGACACCCATTCTCCGTACCCTTATATATACTCCGGTGACCCCTCGCGACACCATCACGCTCAACCTGTGGCGTCACGCAGCAACACCAGCCACTTTAATACTGAATAACAGTACATTTCCTCTTTATCAGTAGTGGGGTATCGATCGATCCCCTTCTGCATATAACGTACAAACCTTCCTTATTATGTAATACTAAATGCGCGCTGAGTTGCACTTCCTCTACTACTCAGGTGACGGGAAGCACTCTAATTACGATAAATATGTGGCGGTCTGTTTGTTTGATTGGGGTTTAACGTCGTACTCAACGGTATTTCACTTGTACCACGACGGATTGTCCACTTCACACTGTTCATTGCCTAATTACGGTAGAAAACCGAGAGGAAATCTCGTAAAAACCACCCCCAATCACGATCACGTGAATGGTACATCGAAGTAGGATTAGTAAGCGCACACATTAACCACGGTCGCTGAGCGGCGGTCTGTGGAGCTGGCCAAATTTGTACAAGACTCCTGTATGGGTATGAGTTTAATGAGGTAATGTTTTGTTAAACATTGATTTCTAACAAAACAAGCCGACGACTGCTATTCAGAACAGTAGTCTGAAGGGAACCACCGTTAATATCACTAGAAACAAAGAATACTAAAATTAACATAAAACATAGGACAGCTTCGTGCTGCCGTACTGGTGCTCTCGTAGCTAAGGGGCGACAAGAAGATGATCTATTCGTGGTGTCTTTATAATGTCCAGTGATTGTGCTGTGATTGTGCTGTGTTGTCTTTGTTTGTTGCCAGTGGCGTTGAGGATGGTTTCCTTCACCCATTGGGCTAGCACGTCGTCATAAGAGTGAAATAACCTTAATGATGGAGCTAAACCCCAATCAAACAAACAAATCTTGTTGCTGCTGTACCTGTAATTCACTAAGCTGTCACCACCCACACACGGATGATAAATCACCAACCCTTGGCGTTACCTGGACACAGAAGTGCACCACAACAATCAACCAAAATACTTTCCCCTCATCTCACAACAGGAAATACAAATGTTTACATTTCAAATGCAGCAGTTATTTATTGGTTTATTTTTTTTTATTTTGTTTTCTTCATTTAAGACAAAAAGGAGAGGTTTATACACAAAAAACCATCAATCATCGTTTTCTCTTTGTACACCATCTGTATTGAGGTGCAGTTTCTTTGGTTCCATCTGATACTTTTATACGTTTCGACTTCTTATCCTGAAACGAAAAACGAGAATGTCAATGCAACATTTTGTATAGCAACAAGTTTTGCTACAACACACAGCATTACATGCATGTGTCGCCATGAACGTAGAACCTCGTAAGCTACTTATTCCAAAACCATTGTTAAATAAAACAATCCGCCAACAATCAGAATTCTTCTAATCAGCACTAGTGCTGTGTTTGCTTTCCCTTCCGCTCCACATTTTTCAATGTTGCACTTAAAAGAGGAAACAACTATATGCTTATTTTAAACTGAGTGAGCCAAACATATCGATGTCCACTTTTGATTTAATTAAGATGAAGTGCATTGAAGACAGATATGGTTTGAGCTACTCTCAGTAATCATGGGGTATGCAGAAATCCGTTTTAAATCCTCTGATAAAAGCATGCCAGTTTCTCGAGGATAGGCAGAACAGGGTTTATTTTTAAACACATAATTGCAATCTTCTATTGGTTGTTTCTAGTCTAAATCTTCATCCAGGCTTTGATTGGTTAATGACAAAGTTGTTTTTCAGACAGCTGCGACCTTAGATACGACAACACAAATGCAGTTTATGTTGTATTATGGTTCTTTCAATCATATGATGGCGTTCTAGCCCAATGTGTGAAAGAAAACCACCCATAATGACAAAAACAAAGACATGGCATTCAATCATAAGTTGCAACAAAAAGGAATCACAAATCGGGCACCAGGTAGTTTGGAAAATCCCCCCTACTCAGTATTTATAAGACTCGGCTATAAAAGCAGAAATCTGCCAAGAAAAGCCATTTGTTAGCTTAAAAAACGCCCTTATGCTCTAGCCACTGGACCACAGACCCAGGCTATTTCAATCTCAGCTAATAAACAAAAATTTAATAAAAAATAACCTCTTACCATTAAATGTGTCTGCATCATCATTTTCTGTGAGATAATATTCAACTCTTTTTCTCTTTCTATTCTCTTTTTCAAAATGGAATATTTCTTTTTCTTTTCATCAGCCAATGTCTGTAAAATAAAACAAAATTTTAAATTGAATTTTTTTTGTGTTGTACAGTGTCAATGCTTTGACAGCGCATAATATTTTCCCCTTATTACTGGCTGACAAAACTCTAGCAAAAATCACTGGCAATATTGTTTGGATGCTTTTAAGCGAAGGCAAATGGACACTGGAACTCGTGATGGAACTGGTACATGTACTGAGCAAAAACAATTTTCCCATGTTTGTTTGATTGCTGTTTTACACTAAACTGAAGGTCTGTCCATATGTCCATCACTTGTTTGAAGGCAAGCTACCAAATAAGCATCCACCCTTGACACGACATTCAACAAACAAGTCTGAGTGCAGCACCATCATATAAGTGAAATACCACTGAGCACTCTACACTGCTTAAAGTACCAATCTATCAACCATATCCATTATTAAAGGGTCATTATTTGACATGTGCTTAATCTCATCTCCTTTCTATACCATGCCGATATGTTTGCTTCATTGGGGTTTACGTCACACTCAAGTGTATTTTACTTTATATGACAACGGTTTGTCCACCTCACACTGTTCTTTGCCTAATATGGTGAAAAATCGAAGTCAGAACGATTGATTGGTGTTTAATAACATGCTGATGGGTATTTCACTTTATACATGGTGGTGGTGTACTTTCAAAGAGTGAACAGCAACACAACCATAATGTCAAGTGTTATATACAAGGGCTCTGTTGAAAAATGTTTCTCCATAGCGGACAGTATAAATATTCTTCAATTATACTGTCCTTAGTCAGGGGTTGAAAACCAGGAGGAAACCTTGTCAAAAGCTGCCAACCCCGTAATTTCTGAAGCCACGTGACTCACATATATACCTGATGATTGACAGACAAACTCAAACGTGTGGACAATACATAGAAGTAGGAATTGTAAGGGGACAAGGCTAACCACTAAGCCACGCCAATATGATAATGCAGAAAATTATTGTCTGCTTCCACACCATTAGAAGATAGGGTATCATATTCAAGGATAGTTCACAAACAGAATTTGTTCACATTGCTCGTGTTTTGTGGAAGTAGTCTAATAATGCATAACCAGCTGAAGCACACAGTTAATCTATCAACAATAAAACCTGACAACCCACATGGGAAGCCATCTGACATAAATGTACGAATGAGAAAAGAAATATTTAAATATTCCAAAATACCTGTAGATGTTCCTCATCAAGTTCAGGTAACTTAGCTTTCTCCAGTGTGTCCCAGGTAGGCCTGTTATATCGTCTTCCAACTAAAGCAGGGTGCGTGTTGAAATGACTAGCAGCATCAAAGTTTTTAGCTGCAAAAAGATATATACAAGTTTGTCAATCATTGTAATAAACAATGACAACTGATAATCACCAGTTCACAACATGCAACAAAGACGCCACAATAGAGCAACTCTTACAACACCAAAGTAGGATAAAAATCTTTCTAACCATCCAAGATATATGTTTGATTGATTGGGGTTTAATGCCATACTTAAGGTTATTTCACTCACACGGCGGCATGCTAGCTGAATGGGTGAAGGAAACCACTGTTGATGCCAATGGCAACTAACAAAGACAAGATTAGATGAATACAGGACATTTACAGAACACTACACAAAGACATCACAAACAGATCGGCTTCCTGATCCCCTTTAGCTCTGAGAGCACCAGGGCAGTAAGAGACTCCCTCCAACCACCCGTGACCCGCCCAAGATATATGAAAAGATACAGAGCTAATTCTATGGAATACGGCAAGTACAAAATAAACAAAGATGTGTACACACTAAGTTCAGCAAGGGTCAACAACTATTCACTTAAATATATATTTAAATTATAAGCAGTGACACCCACACTATCCAAGAGTGAAAGAATCGACTACCGTTAATACAAGTACATAAATTGTTCCAAGACAAGAACAAGAAGGAAAGCATAACGCAATGAAACAAAGCATGGTCACCAGCCTTGTCATAAAGTCTGAAGATTGTGTCTGAGTCAGTGTTTTTGTTGATTCAGGTTTTACACAGCTCTTAAAGTTTTTTTATATAGCAACGTGCCAGGCCAATGAGTGAAGGAAACTACCCTGGACATCACTGGAAACAAAACAGGCAATCACAGGCAACAAATTCAAGACATCACAAACAGACTGGCTTGGTATTACCCCTTAGCTCTGAGAGCCACAGGGCAATGATAAGCTCCACCTATCATGTGCTTTGTCATGAATTCTAAAGATGACAATAATATAATTCCACATACACATAACTCACCAGCTTTTTTAGAATCCACAAAGATGGTGTGTTTATTCAGTGGTTTATCTTCAGCATCCAGGAGATGTAACTCAGCCTTCAGTCTCTCAATTTTCTGTGTGACAAAATACATTGCCATGAGACAACGGATAATCTAACCTGTATTTGTTTGTTTGGGGTTTAATGCTGCACTTAATGTTACATAATTCATAAGGCAGCATGCAAACCCATTGGATGAAGGAAACCACCCCCACAACCAATGTCAACAAACAGAGATAAGAATGATTGATTGGGTTTTATGCCTTGCTGAAGGGTATTTCATGGCGATGTATTCTAACAATAACTGACAATATCACAACCTCAAAATGTGTTTTGATAAAACTGGAAAGTTGATCTTCCTCCAGTGCTGAGTTAAGACAGCCTTGCCACTCTGCAAACAAACTGTCCATAGCCAGAGGGCACAAAGACAAGACAGGCCAGTCACAAGACACAACAATGAAGACACACAACAATACATGGGCTTCTTGTTGCTCAATAGCTCAGAGAGCACTAGTGCAGAAGGAGGCTTCCTCACAACTGCCTGCAATACATTTTGGCCACAGAGTAGATTCATATCTAGATGTATAATGTGCCAGGTCCTGTAATTGCAGACAGTAAGTACCAATCCCAGTCATGCAATCTTATCTTACACTTGGAGGAGGGTCTGATGCAGACTTATTTTCAACCCATTAAATGGTGTTTTAGTGACAGCAGTTCGGGCGCTCACCCCCTCCCCACGCACAAAAATTGTTTTTTTTAAAATAGATCCCCTACCTAGATTTCAATAAAAACTACTTATATTTATCTGTAATTGCTCAAAACGCAAGAAAATAATTAATGAATGTGAAAAAAAACCTATTCATTCTATCCATTTGCTATGATCATCACTTTCATCAGACTCAAAGCCTATTTTTTGTTTGGATAGTAAATGAAGGGTGCCCAAACTTTTGTCCTGGATCAGGCTCTGCTTGGAGGAACACTACATGTTATTCTGCAACATTCTGGCTTACCTTGAGCTCTGTGCTTCGTTTGTAGTTCACATATCTAATATCTTGTGATCTCATTAATTTGATTTGGTCATCCGTATATTCTGCTTCTTCCGACTCTTTGGCTTGATGCAGTCCATCCTGAAATTCAAATAATAGAAATGAGTATGTAAATAATGATTTATAGTCTGTTTTTATATGACTTTATATCATGTATCAGAGTTTTATCTTTGCTTCTCTATTTACTTTCACCAGTCGTGTGCACATTTACTTCATACCAGCTGTCACACTAGAAAACGAAAAAGTCACGGTATGACACTTTGTGCATGCATGCACTATTTGAAAGATTTTGAATAGTTGACAGTATTTTCATTATTTTGGAAAAACACTTTCTTAACTTGAACAGATTCTAGTCCAGACAATTTGCAGGTTAAAACCTGTTCTGGAATGCCAGCCACCTAGACCACTCAGCCAGTATGTGGCCAGCATTCCCTGCTGGCAATTTGGTGCAGGTTTCAATTTTCAAACCTTTCTGAGCTAGATTCTGTTCAAACTAACAAAGTGTCATCTGAACTGGGAGGAAACCTTGTAAAAACCCCCGTGATTGCCGAAGTGACATCATGTGCAGATTCTAGCACCTTTTCCAAACGTAATGATGACACAGAAAATAAGAATATATACATAAATGTTTCACAGGTAAAATAACAAAATTTGATTGGTCTTTTTTCCTGCAATCATGAAATTTGTAATTAAAACTGGCAGATTATATTATATAATAAAAACTTTATTTAATTTTGAGTTCAACTAGCTTGTTCTTCAACACAATTTGTTTTCTTAACAACTACATGTATGTATACAATATAGTAATAAATTTCTAACAAAACATACCACTTTTTGATTGTGAACCATATTAAAGTAGAATTCATCTGGATTTCTGTTCAATGCTCTTCTTCGCAATGCTTTTAATGTGCTTTCTCTTTGCTGGAACTCCCTGCAAGACAAGAACTCAAACACTATACACAAATTATAAAAATAATCACACTGGAGCATGGATGACAACTACATTGTTATTGAAACTGCTGAATTCCACTGAATGATACCAGAGACAAGTTTCTGATTGTTTGTTTGTTTGTTTGATTGGGGTTTTACGTCATACTAAAGGGTATTTCACTTTTATGATGACGTGCCAGCCCAATGGATGAAGTAAACCACTCTCGACACCACTGGCAACAAACAAAGACAAGACAGGAAAATACAGGATGCAATACAGACACTACAAACAGATCGGCTTCCTGAGAGGACCAGGGCAACATGAAACTCCTTCCAACCACCCGCAACAAGTTTCTGAACACATCACTGTGAAACACTGCATTTTCAAGAAATAATCTCATTGAAACACTGATGTCAACTCATTAAAGCTGATGAATCTTTAGAAACACCAGCAGTATTTTGTGTTGCTATTGGATGCAGCTGTAAGAGTGGAATGCAGAATTGGTATCTTGTTAACGTTTAGTTTATTTTTTAGCTAGAAACAATATAGGGGGGACCCAGAAGTGGAAGGAATGACCTATATCACAGGACATGTCTTAAAGTAAAGAGTGACAGTCTACAACAAAAAATGGGACTGCTATATCATCAATGCAGTAAATAGACAGATACCTGGATATACCTGTACCTCGTATCTAGCTGAAGAAATTACAACACGCAATTTTACTCGATCTTGCTATTATCCTCAAGCTCATCCTGATCAGGGTCCATTGTCG
The DNA here is from genome assembly GCA_030265115.1 of Mopalia vespertina. Lineage (NCBI taxonomy): Eukaryota > Metazoa > Mollusca > Polyplacophora > Chitonida > Mopaliidae > Mopalia > Mopalia vespertina. Next base: position 1,561 of record JAQQZZ010112109.1, on the reverse strand, counting down.
TAAAAGAACAGACCATGTCATCGGAAATTTGGGCCTTAACTTGACTGAACTTTGATGGAATCTGATCTGGCTATTGTGATACAAAAACAGTTAACTGCTAATGATCAAATACAGAACATGCAACTTACTCAGCTCTTTTCTTGTAATCTTTTTTCTTTTCTAGAAAACCAAGTTTAGCACGGCTTTCCAGCTGAAAAAAATGACAGACAGTTATAAGCACAAATAAATATATCTACAGAGTAAAGTATATGTTTCTCAATAGGGTTTATTGCTGTATTCATTGCCATTTTCCTGTATAATGATCTGCTCTACTTTGGTGAACCTTATAAAACTACCACAGTTGCAGAGGTGTCACCTCATGTGGTTTCCTCATATGGCTGAAGACTCGAACCTGTGAACAGTACATCTGAGGAAGAGGATCAGTATGCGGAGTGACACAGTTGGCACAGACCACAGCAGCAGGTATGAGGGTTAAGAGTTTGGATATTTAATTTCTAGGTAGGGCCATGAAATGTTGTGCTTCCACTGAAGGCAGCAATGCAGGGGTTTTTATAGACACAATTTCATCGGAAATACCCTGATGAAAATAAAGACTTCACGGTTCAATGGCCTTAATTCGTCTAATATAGGTTTTTCATTTTGTTTTCAAGTAGGAGGCGGATTCATTAAAGTAGCAGACTATGGCAGCACAGTTGTAGATGCTCAGAGAGCCTATTTGAGCTTATTTTCACAAATAAATTCATACCAGAAGCAACTTCATTATTTGAAATTTTTACTTTTAATATCACTGAACAAATTTACCAGATGAGATTTTCACTATTGCTTGGAAGCCTAAAAATTGTATTTAGTTTCATTAAAAAAAAACATATCACATACTGTTCATAAGAAAAGCTAAATCTTTATTGGGATTTTTTTGGCAAAAAAAATGTAAAATTACTATTAAAGACATGTTTTTTGTACAAGAATATACGCCTATACAAAATGAAATGATCACTGTTTTTACTGTTCGACATATATATGTATTTAATTTGCAAATATAATATACAGTACATTGACTATACAAACAACCTCAGATGTATTTGTTTATATAGCCCTTATGCCTACCCTCAAAAGAATAAAAACATTCAATACATTTTATTTTTGAACTCTACATAATTATGTAGTTAACCTTGATTCACAAACTAAATCTATATCTCCTAGGTAAAAAGAATCAATCCATATTAACATGTATTAAGATAAGCTTTTTGTTTGTTAGTGTTTTAGCAAGTTTTTAACACAAAATAATAAATACTAAAAAGGTTCTGGACTGGTTGGCTTTAGGCCAAACAAGCCACAGATCTCCTCACTTCATTCAGTGCCATATCCACCAACATTTTGGTTTTATTAAATTGATGATGAATAGTTATTCAAATTGAGTATTTATCCATTTTAGGCAATATCATGGAGCTATAAAGTGAAGGAGACACGACTCTGCCGGCCAGCATGGCTCACTAACAAGAAGCGCATGCTGTGCTATAGAAAATTGAAAGGCCAGTGGGCGTGGTCTACTTTCTTTGATGTT
>JAQQZZ010112098.1:0-15315 GCA_030265115.1 Mopalia vespertina | reverse complement strand
CCCCCCCCCCCCCCCCCCCCCCCCCCACACACACACACACACACGCACACATTTCACCATTCCTTGATATGGAGGAAGTATGTAACACTAAAACGTTTTCTTGTTCACAAATAAAACCCAGGACACTATTTACTTTCTGAATTGTACGACAGCCAGAAATGGTAAATTAATATGACCAAGAAGTTCCCCACGGCTGTAGGTCGGTGGCTAGCATGCAGGGCGACTCCTCTTCTAACGCCTAAAGCGTCCAGTCCCCAGATTTTCTCGGGTTCACACAAACTATCATGGATTTTTTTTAATTATTTTTTTTACAGATTCCCACCCCATTTTCCTGTTTAAGCAATAAAGAGTTGGGCGTGGATAAGCCGTCAGTATATAAGTTAAATCTCTTAAGTATATCAGTAAACTATCAAACAAGTATTACGATCAAGTAGACAACTATTGTGTTATGGTGATGCTTTCAATCAGATCATATGGGAAATATCTTGAAGCCAAATATGGTCCGAACGTCAGAAATAGTTAAAGGGTTTTAAACGTATTTGTAATAATTGGTTTATATGATTGTATATGGTGTTGATAGCCGCTCAATGTTGTCAGTTTTATGTTAACTGGAAAATACTATGAACGGTGACTTTCAACAATTCCACAAGTATCCTTCCCTAATTGTATGTGTGTCGAACGCTTTTAGCATAACGCTGATATATTACCTATCAAATCTGCCAGGCCAACATTTAATGCAAACGGCGAACCTTTATAACAAAGAAATTTCTCGCTTTCATGGCCTTTACTGTACTTGAGTAATTGGGTATTTCTGGTTATCCGGTGATTCACTTCGTCTTTGCGATAAGTGAACGGACATGGGGCCAATCGAGGCTGTTAGTGAGAGACTTAATTCAGTAATTTACTTCATACGACCCCTGTAGGATTTAATGACCATGGTCGGAGGAAAGACAATTAGAAAATACGAGCTGTCAGTAATTTGATGTGTCCTGCTTAGCTTATCAGTAACCACGGTGTCCAAGGAGCGTAAAGCTCTCAAACGGTTTGCCTTCCGTCCCCCTGCCTTCAATCACATAGCCACAACTTGTGCCACATGACCTGGTTTTCGCGGCGTCCATACTGTTGAACGATAGCCAAATATGGAGGTTTAATATACAAGCATATATTTCTTCATTCGAGTAATTAATATTCATGTAATAAATATATCATAATATAATTATGATAATCATTGTACGATTTGACAATACTGATCCAACGATCCCATCTTTTGCTTTAATCGAGGAAGGTTTGTTTCAAAATCCCTGATCTTCTCTCTATAGTTTTGCCCACCTTGTCGTTAACTTCGTTCACTTTTGTAATAAATTGAACGTCTTTGTTTTCTCTTCATAAGATACTTGTCAAATCTGATGGCAGTTAAATGTACGAAAATACTGCCTTTACACAAGTGTCTTATAGCCCTTTTTGGTTGCGATCTGTGGGCTTTCAGTGCTGTATTAAGTGTCTTATAGTCCTTTGTGGTTGCAATCTGTGAGCTTTCAGTGCTGTATTAAGTGTCTTATAGTCCTTTGTGGTTGCAATTTGTGGGCTGTATTACTTAACCTATAGAAATATGAATAATTTGTTCTTATAGCTATTTTTTGGTGCAGAGTTTTGCTTTCAGGATATACGTACATACATTGTTACGCAGCATTGAAATTGAATGCTAAATCTTTGTCACAGTTAGTGATTTAGCACGGTGAAGAAAACTGGTACAATATCAGCTTGATAGAACTTCTGTTGCCTCTTGTCTTGCCTCTTTAATCACTGTCAGTCCAGTCTAGGGACGCTGGCTTTTAACTTGTCACACGTTAAGTGTATCTGACAACACTCCAGTCAGCGGTTACAACACATCCTCTATTCAATGTTATTCTTACATAGGCTTACCGACGTGATACAATTACCACCGGAGAACGCTTCTCCTAAAACAACGAAAGATCTGTTTATCGACACATTTCGATAATGGAAAGTAGCCACGAACCCAATCGTCGTTCCGGCGTTCCTTGCTTTGTAGTAATTTGCACAGATTTTTAAACAAGTATGTAGTTAAACTTGAAAGTCATTTTTAACTGTCTTATATGACGCCATTGCACTTTATTTTGATGGGGAAATTACTCGGTGCAGCAAGTTGTTGTAAAATATGTAAGATAAAAACTACAGAGAGCGTCTGCTACGACTGGCTGCTTGTTCCGTAGATTGTTTATAACGTCGTATGTCTCTACTTTACCACCCTTATGATACCCCTTCTCGGTCATTGTGCCAAGTGATCGATTAAGTCTAAGCTGTTTTCGCCGTATTGGCACTTTATCTAAATAATCGTATTCAAGAAAATGTAGTCTCCAGTCGGTGGTAAATGCATTTTGTGGGAAGCGAAAAGAAATGTATCCTGTATACCACCAAGAAGAGATTACTCCGAAGATATGCTTCACTCAGTGGTTGCCGTGATCACTAGTCAATACGTGCAGTGTAACCGTGACGCTTCATCCATCGCTTCTTCAAGGAACTTTTCTAAAGTGTGCTATACTTCTGCTAAAACATTGTGCAATCGATAAACCACAATTAACGTATCTCTGAAAAAAGTAAAAATAGTGTTTATTTTTCGGCACTCTATTTTATCATTAGCATGAGTGATGCAGCTGAATGTATTGACGCATCTCTCCAGATTATTAGCAACGTACATATTTGAAAATAGTTTGGATTATGGGCCCGCGGCCGTGGCTAAATGGTTAGCGAGGGCGCTTACTACTGCGTTTTCACTGTGCGACCTACTTCGATGTACCGTTCACAGGATCGAGTCCGCCTGTCGACCCTCAGGTATATGAGTGAGTCATAAATTGTGGCTCCGGGATGTTATCGAGCCTAAATGTAGCCTCTTAAAAAAAGTCATTTCATAACCACACCGCACAGCCAACCAGCGCTCTTTTGTGTATCTCTTCGAGGCGCCAATTCCTTTCCGCAATCATTCAGATTACGTTGTCTCCATGATAGCTGCTGTATTCCGGCAGTTGTTTATGAAAGTCTGGCAACTGAATCTTCCTGGAAGGTAAAAGCCAACAAGGTGACTGTAAGCTGATCAATATGTGTACAGAGATATCGTCGCCTCGAGTCACTTGGCATACGGGATTAAGCCGCTCTCTTATTAAGCCAGTCTAGTGCGAACAAGATAAGCCTGTATAGTATTGTATATCCCTGCCAACACTCTCGAAGCAGACTTTAACTAATGTTTTCTTTTCGTTGACCTTTCCAAGGCCGCTAAACAAAATCAATCATTTGACATCCTTGTGGCATCAATCCTAAGATAGGCGATCGAAGTAGTTTTGTCTCTGTCTGGGTTAACTGACACATACAGATAGTTAAGGCTTCTTTTGTGTTGGGTGTCCCACAAAGCCTATAAGACAGGATGAAGACAGACCTGTTAATAGACATGAAACAGGATATGTGTTTACATCATACATTTTCCAGGCTTTGAAAACAGATAAACAGTGAATATCTTTTAAAAAAGACAGGCATTGATAGTGCTTTTCAGCGAAGAAAACTCCTTGTGTGCAAACAAACATTACCAAAAAGTCTCGATTCCAGATATCGTATCATATCTATAGAACGTCTCTGAATTGTGGACCACTTAAAATTTGTTGAAGTAGCCCTATATGACACGAACTCGTTAGTATGTACGTTATCGTTAAATGTAGTTTAAATTTTAGAAAGTTTGATATTTGATAATAAGCATGACACTTAAAAAGGAATCATTTCAAAACCACTGTTATTCCTTGTATTATATGTGAGAATTGGCATGCCGAAGACCGTCATAACGAAGCCAATCAAACCACCATGTCTTGTTGTCACAAGACTTTGACAAATTGCCGATGTTTGAGTAGATGGCAATTTACCATGCTCTTTTCAAGCCCGTCAACGAATGCTCTACACTGGTCGTGCCAAATTTAACGCTATTTCAATATATGGTTGACTGATGCTTTAAGCCGCACGTTTCTCTTACATGATAGCAGTGCAGTGCTACATAAAATGTTAGATTCCACAAACTTAGAGTGTGTCTTTTTCCGTTTGTTGGAAAATTAATGTTTCTCCGGTGCTAAGTAAAGACATTATAGCTACGCTCCAATTAAACTAGCCTCAGCCAACGATACTTCTCAATATAAGCTAAATTTTGTATTGTTGGCAAAGTGAAGCTTCAATATGTATTTCACAGAATAATTCATGTGTCAAGCAGGGAAATGGTTTTGCACATTTTTTACAACTTTCGCACGAAGACACCGATATAGCTGGTTTAACATATTATTTTAATACATTAGTACTTGTAGGGCTTAGACATGTTGCCAGGGCAGTTTCAGCAAAGTGGAATTCATCCACCCTTTTTCTTAATTACTATATTAGTATACCAGAGTTAGACAAGACATATTGCATTTAAAATATATGAATAACAGATGTACCAAGCGCGTGTCCTGAATTAACTTATAATGTATTTGAGTATTGTTCCAAGTGGATTCCAAAGAGACTGAGGTATTAAAATGATTTAAACAGCAATACCATTTTAGTTTAATTATATTACTACCTAATTCCATTATTGTATTAGCCCTATGGCTAAGGTCGGCTTGTTTGAAGAGTAGCAATGCTGTCTTTACTTACCACTGGGGGATTGATTATCTTTCCATCATTATGAAAACATTTCACATCCGGGTTTTGCCAGTGTCAATTATTGTTGGAATATACCACCGTCGTATAAGTGTAATGCCCTTAGCGTGAAAAACCAATCAATCAAATAGTTTTTAACGCATGCGTTATTATTGTTTTAGCAAATCCCATACAGATCAAGCTGGTTTCATTTTTGTGGATTTAAGATGCATCCGTGTTTGACTTAATGTGAACTAGGCAACCTAGTCGTACATAGGCGATATTGGTCAGGCCGTTGTTATCTGCACTAAGGTCAATGACTTGTATAGTAGAACATTATTAGGTTGCCTCAGGGTCAAAATTCTTAGAAAGGATCCCTATGGTAGGAGTACAACCTTGGTTGTCGATATTTCATATGGGAGAATGATTCTGTTCAAAGATAGTCTGAATTAATCTGTGGAACATACTCTGTGAATCAATGGACCCATTCGTTCGTTTCGGCAAAACCAATCTATCTGGTAAGGGTTTAAAAACACTGATGAATAAAGTCTGCTTGAAGTTATTAACCTGCAACATAATGTATCACGTTGTGTTCTAAAATGAAATAAATTGAATCGCCGACATAGTCCCACTGGACACTTTCGTTTAAATATCACAAGGAATGAATGCTTCGATAGGACGTTATTCATGTGGGTAAGGCCTATGCACAGGTCAAATATCCCAGGAGTGGTACTTATGCGTGTGTAAATATAGGCGGAGCCGTGTGGGAAAGATTGTATGGTACATTAACGAGGCAATGAGCTCTAAAAGTTAAATGCGGAAAGTTCTCTTAAAGCCTGTGAACGTATCACTTAACCACTTACCGCTTTTTATAAAGCACAACTTGTACAACTGAGTTAATTTCTGCATTAAATTAATTTTTATCTTTCTAGAAATTTCTTTAATTAATCTAGGTATTATGCACAACAACCAATAGCTTAGAAATATTTTTCCAGATTTTTTGGTCACGAAGTTTCTCAGCTTCACGAACCTGCTTCACCGATATAAACTCTGTGTTTAGCTTATGTGTCCTTTATGTCAATAATAGAGGTATTCGATAGTTGTGATCTTTTACCATAATATACCACAGATTGTCGAGTTCTGTGTTTAAGTTCAATCCAGATAGTATTTCCAGGAGAATGCTAGTGCCGTTGTAGTGAGATAGAATGCGAATTGATGTGAATAATGATGTTTCAGTTGACTTCATCGCACTTTGCTATCATCGTTTTACCTTGTTTAATACAACAGTATTATTGCCGTTTTACCGTGGTTTACCGTAGTATACCTTGTATATGGCGTACGATTACCACGATAAACCGTGTACAGATACTTAAGCTTAAGCTAGGTCAAAGACACAGTTTTGCCATGGCAAACAATGGTAAATAGTCACCTATTTAAAGAAAGCAAAACCTATACACTGTAAAAAAAATTCCTTAACAAAGTTATGGAAACAATTCCATAACGCCGTTAATGTGGAATTTTCATTAACTTTAGTGAAATTTTCGTAACCTATTAAGGATTATCCATAAATATGTTTTGGAATAGTCCTTGCCCCCGAGACAAATTCCATGTCGTATTCCTTGGAAGTTATGGAATATTCCGCTGGTGCTGTATTGGAGGAATATTCCTTAACTTTTTCCTTAACATGTTAAGGAATTTTTTTTTCAGTGTAGTTTGCCATGACAAAACCATGGTATGGTAATAACTATGGTATCTGTACATTATTTTATACAGATTAACCATAGTCATTTTTGGTACATGAATGGTATACCACACCACTGTTGTTACCATGGTACTTTTTAAATAGGGGAATAGCTATTGTTAACGTAGTTATTAATAGAGGACGTGGGGAAAAAAACACCAGATAAACTTCACCTTAAGCACAAGCATGGTATCCAAGGTAACACATTTTGATTATATAACCATCTCACTAATTCCACGAAGCGTCTTCAAATCACCCATACTGGAGAATTTTGCTACTAAGCTGAATATCCCAAACAGCATTGTTGACACGAGAGTAAATCACTATACCTAAAATCGGTCCTTTACAAAACTTGAATCGGTCGGGTATTGAAAAGGCTCACATTGCAAAAGATGGTGTCAAAGACTAACAACTCTGAAGTATATAATCTACCGGAGTAGATTTGGTTTAAATGTAGGATGTAAAACAATGATATTCGTATTTATAGGGTAATATGTTGATACTTTAAACTAAACACCAATAATTCGGTGCCCGCGAAGTATGCAACGGCTTGTTGTCTGCTTGATTGGGGTTTAACGCCGTGCTTGAGGTTATTCCACTCAAATGGCGGCTAGCCAGCTGAATTGACCGTCAACACCACCGACAACAAACAAAGCAAGGTAGGACAAAAACAGGAACATCACAAACCGATTGTCTTTATATTGCCACTTGGCTCCGAGAACAACATGGCAACAACAAGCACCATCATAACCCTCCTCCAACGGGTTGTTGAATTACTGTACTATGATTATAACGTGCAATAAAGACCCAGCACAAAAGTTTCTCTGTGAAGCTTACACATATACATAGTACGATAAGGATATCGGAATGCTGTCTTAAGTACGTCATTAACACTTTTTCTGTCCATATACTAGCATTAACAAGAATTTGTGCCAGTGTTCGCTGATTATACTTATCTACAAATGATCCGACAACTAGGAAAATATAGTGCTTTATAAGGGCAGCATTAGCTAGGTCAAAGACACAAAGTCATCGATGTATGACATCTACATTTCTATTGGCAGTTTTGAAATCAAATAGAGGTAGATTCGTGTTTGCACAGTTTTGGTCTTTAAAAAAAAACAACCAAAACAATAAATATTGTTGAACCGATTCCAATGTTGAAGTGAAGATACTAATATGTTAAGAGTTATAAGTGAAAACTATAGAGGAATGTTTTGAACCCGGTATAACATTGCGGCGGGTTATGGGCATCAGATTAAACCCTGGATTAACATTACGTTGAGATTGATCCACATAAGCATAATCAACCATAAGCTCAGCACACCCATAAAATAATACTAATTGATATTCAACGAAATGACTATATAATCTGTCCAAATATTCTGGCGTAATTCACCTCGGAAGCATGTCTGTTGGTAGTGATCTAATCTATAGGGTAACACATCGGTGGCTTATAGTTAAAGCTGATCGATATTCAGACTTGGTGCCGATAGTGCTTTAAGCAGTAATTCTGGTCTGGTTCCTCTACATCCCTTAAAGACATCATTTGCACTCTCTCCCATTGCGACATTTATATACTGTAGTGTTACTTTAACATGGTACCTTTGCGGTACTTTGGTCTTACATTCCCCATATGACCGGTCATTGTAGGACAGGACTCCTGGCCAATCTACGATATTAAGAGACAAGCGAGTTTGGTAAGTAATGAAGAGAACATATCTGGACTGGAGATGTACTTACAGTACCTGTGTTGTATACAAACAAAATCGTTTCAGATAATAAAAAACTGCTAAAAATCATGTTCAAAATATAAGCTTGAACGCAGAAAACCCAGTTAAATATACAACATAGAGTCTTGCAGTATATACGACCTATGTTTCATTGGACTATTGAAGCGAAACTATGTTGTGGACATCTATATGCTATGCAGGTTAAAACATCTCACTCTCACTGGACCGAAAACCGTATTTCACAGAGTTCGGGTAACATAGTACCCTTCATTGCTCTAGGATTCCTTTCTGCTGAGTTCCTGGTGACACAAATATATGTCTTCATGGTAAAATGTGTAACTACCAAGCTATCATTATGGTCAGTGGTTCTTTATAATGAAGGCCTTTTTCCTAACATTAGTTTGACTGTGGCGCAGAAATTCCGTCTTTACTCATCATTGGAGGGACATAAACTTAGCAATAGTACAACCACAAGGTGTAATGTGTCCTGTTTTCTTGGAACTGTTGGAATGCACAGCTATCATAGATATAAGACACGATTGAGCACGTCATAACACATGATTCAATTGCTTAATCCACCAACCTTTATAATTTAGAAATACAGCTTATTGATTAGCAAGACAACTATTAACGACAGTATTTCAAAATTACCTTTCTTTGTTTACATTTGCAGGATCAATCAGCTTGGTTGGTGGAACGGATTTTTCGTGTGGAGATGGTCTCGATTCGGAATTGTTTATATCAGGTGTCCTTGGAGCTCCCTCTAGCGTTACTTCTATACAGGTGGCAAACCTGCTGAAACTCTTTAAAATACCTCAGGTATGTGTGCTTATATTCACAAATTTAATTTGAAAAAGCTGAAATAAAAGCTGGTGATAAGAAACATTTCTACGATGCAATGTGTTTTAAAGCAGTAGTACTGTTTTTTGTATGTATTTGAGTTGAAGGGGTGTGATCAATGAGATGTTAGTAAATAATATAAATTATAGATTGACGATTTTTACAACAAACATTAGTTTTCGTCAGGAAATTATCAGCAATTTGTGCCGTGCAGAAGGGTATTTCACCGATGACGGCGGTGTGTTTCATTTATAATTGACACTAGCACGACCATAAAATGTTACCTTTTTTGATATTGTTCGCAAGATAATCTTTCTCCAGTGTTAAATGATTTTGTTACCTTAAATTATCCAGGCTGCTATCTAACGTTTGCCATATTTGTTTATGTTGACATATGAGAGATTCAATAACTCTCATTTTCTGATAAACTGAGTCTGTTCTATCATACTTGCCTTGAGCAATAGTATAAGATAATGTTGGGTCTATAATATATTAATAATATATTGCACATGTAAGTTTAAATACCATAAATATTGTTCTCGTGTATGATAGAAAGAATAACCAACGCGACGCTTCGCGTTTCGCTGGTTACCTCTTTCAACTATTCACTTGAGCAACATTTATGACATTCAAACTTCACTGTGTTCTATCTTCTGTTAATTTTATCTCATACATAGTTATCACAAAACGAACATATATGCACTGTGGTGTAGAGAAATAAAAGGTTGCTCGCTTCCATCAGGATTCTTAGTTCCGAGTTAGCTATTTATTCCAGTGTTTCTTTTTATTCAGTTTTCGGAAGGGGAAGAAAGCAAACAAAACCACCTGGAGCTTAAACATAGAGTCTGTAATCAGCAGTTTTGAAAAATGGTGTTCAAAGTTTGTGGGTAGTTTTTCTAATCTTGTTAGAGCCAATTAAGTAATTGACTTCGCATGGTGGCCGTTTCATGTCATATCATTTCTGTGTCTATAGCATTGACTACTATTCAATACATACTCACAACAATCGCCACCATATAGTATGTCCCTTAATTAATTGACAAAAAATTATTGCGAAATGATTTTGCTGAATACTTTAAGAGGGAAGCGATTAGGCATAAGAAATTCACCATACAGGTCAGTTAACAAATCAAGCGGTTTTGAAATCTATCCATACACTCCGAACTGATTAAGTGGTGGCGGGTGGTTGGAGGGAGCTTCATGTTGCCCTGGTGCTCTGAGAGCTAGAAGGGAACAGGAAGCTGATCTGTTTTGTAGTGTCTGTATTGCGCCCTGGTATTGTCCTGTATTTGTCCCGTCCTGTCTTTGTTGCCAAACAATCGTTAAAGGGAAATAAAACGTAAAATTAAATCTGGATAGACAGCCTGTAATCAACACCTAATGTTTGTTTGTTTGTTTGTTTGTTTGATTGGGGTTTAACGTGGTACTCAAGGTATTTCACTTATATGACGACGGATTGTCCACTTTACACTGCTCCTTGCCTTATTACGGTGGAAAACCGAGAGGAAGCCCGTAAAACCACCCCGCGCTTGCCGGAGCCACATCTTATGACTCACTTATATACCAGACCCTTTAACGAAGCACCATTCAATAAAACCGGAAAATAAAGACACGAGTGGTGTTTCAACGAATTTAAATTCATTAGATTCAATGTAATCGTTTACTCGATGTATTGTATGCATAAGTAAACGTCTGGTTTCGTGTGGTTTTGGTTGCGTATCACATTCGATTAAGCTGGAGACGGATCTATCAAGTTACGGTCTAGCAGCGCTTGTTTGAGTAATTAGTTAAGTCAATATAGTGACAGAGATGTTTCACAACTATCAGCCATAAGAAACTTCGCCAACATGAAAATGTATCTTGGCATGCAAGAAGAAGTTGTGTCCGGAGATTGTTCTCGTTGGTTATATGAAAGCGGCCGTTAACAGTCTGGTCGATACATCGGTATATATTGTCTCAAATCCTGCGCACTGCTTTATCAAATGAATTGTGTTCAGGAAATACCTGGTATAGTCTCTTCGACTTACAGTATATCTTGGCGATATCATAAAAACCGATCGGTTGTAATGTTCCCAATTCTTTTTGTTTTTGCGCATAGTCCTGTTTTTCATCCTGTTCTTGTCTCGTATCGTATCTTGTCATAGTTCCTTGCCGAACATATCTGGGTCGACATTCCTCCACTGAACGAGCTGGAACGCCGCAAAAAACCAAACAATAGCAGACACAGGAAAACAATTTTTGTTAGTTACAGAACCATTTGATGATATAGTGGTATAGCATCTATGTATAAATTAGTGTGTGGTTGAACTACCGACAAAAATATGTTTACCTTACCATCTTTGTGGACAGTGCTTTAATGATAATACACTTATTTATGGTGAAACCTCAGTCATCTAATTTGTTTTCCATATTAAACAGAAATATCATATTTCAATTTATTTTGCTTGAACAAAAACTGGCTTCATTAAGATTAATGATAAAATCGACTTTTCAACACATTGCCAGTGAGACTATCATGTTACATTGTAACCGGAGGAAATAAAACTACGATTATTTTTCTTATGAGTAGGAACTAAACGTCTGTTGCACACGCCATGGTCATATCTCATCGCGATACATCGTGCCGTTTTTTGTAACGTTGTGCTAATAGACTGGACAATGACAAATTAGACAAGTTTTTATAAGCGCATATCTTCTGATTTATAATGAAGCTACGCACTTTCATTGAAAAAAGCTTTTTTAAGTTAGCACCCTATTATAAGCTAAACAAATCGAATCTTGTTATTACCGTAAAGTTCATTATGTTGTTTGTTGCTATGATCCAATTATCTCAATCATTTGAAGGCCCTACCAGAAGTATATTAACTAGACCTAAACAGGAGAAGAGCAGCGATTTTCGATAAGCTTTCTGGGCTTATCTTCATCAAGTTTTTAAAATATACGTCAGCGTAACAAAGAACGTCAAAGTGACGTCAGCTGTTCACAAACACATATTTTTTTAAGCGTAAATACAGGGCGATTTAGAACAGGTCACTTGGCCATTAGGTACAACGATCAGCCCTGACACACACTGTTTTTATTCATATAACAATATAATATAGGGGAGAAAGAGTGTCACCCATTCGATCTATCGTTTGTCAACTACGCAAAAGTTACCGAAATGATTTGTTTGTTTGGTTGATTCGGGTGTAACGTCGTATTCAAGGGTATTTCACTTAGATCACGACGGATTGTCCATTTCACACTGTTCCTAATTACGACGGAAAACAGGAAGATTGATTAGTGTTTTACGCCACATTCAGCGGTATTTCCGCTACGCTGTGGCGTGAACATTTTTATAATTGCTTTATTTTTAAACAATATTTAAGGACAACTCCAATCAGTCGCACCTTGGCCGTTAACATCAAAAAGAGAAATAAATGAACTGAATTAGACATACATAAGTGTTAAAAATTTCAAATATGTCAATATTTAATATAGTTCAAATTTGGATCTAAAAATTTTAAATATTGTGTTTAAAAAGTTACTTACAATAATTCATAAAAATTAAATTTTATGATACACACCGATCCGCTTGAGGAACTTAATGACAACATCGCCAGCAATGTTGTCAAACAAGTCTTTCATAGAGGCGACTGTGTAGAACTGTTGCCTAACAGTGAAAACAGGGAGGAAACATCGTAGAAACCACCCCCGCGATTGCCGGAGCTACATTGTATGACTTACTCATATACATGATGGTCGACAGACGGACTCAATCCCGTTACAGATACATTAAAATAGGATTAGCACATGCTAACCACTAAACCAGGGCCGCAGTTGTGTGCGAAAGGAATAGGACTGATTGTGAGCAAAATATCTGTTCTGTCCAATGCTTAAACAAGCATCGTTCGATTTTACCAAGTACGCCACTGATATAAACAATACAACATATTTGTAAGGTGTAAATTTTTATATCAAAAGTGGTTCGTCAGTTGTTCATTACAGCTGGTTGTTCTTTCAAAACTGGTAATTTTCTTCTTCAAAAATGGAATTTTATTGCAAAAGCGCTTGTATCAAGTGCAACTGATATTTATTGAAAAACCTAAGGTGGGGAAAAAGCAAACAAAAACAATCTACAAGCAAAAAGCGTCCTCAACCATCAGATAACTGTGCGTGCACCGTATCTGTTATATACGGAGATTGGATTTGGTATATCATACTAGTATAATAGTGTCGTTGTAACTCATACACCTTAGACTTTGAAATGTCGCTTTTGTGTGTTCGATAGTGTAAGTGGCAGGCAGTTAATCACCGAGTGAGCACCGAACTGAACAGCCATGCAATGTACCGGAAAGGTTCGGGCCGACTTCTGACCTTACTAAAAATAACTCTTATCGGCACTTCGAATTTGGCGTCGTACTGTTTATTTCAATTTTGTTACTAGATGTCTTTTCGATCTTCCACCAAATACCAGTAGCTCAAAAACGGCAGTTTTAAACACCAAATTGTCAACCTTTCAAGTCTATAGGTTTACTGTCTTACAAACACTATCGTTGATCTCTTATGTATTGTCATCGACCGCTTTATCAAAATGCAAAACATATTTTAGTGTAAAAAAAATGCAGTTAAATGAGGGTAATTGATCCGGGTAGGTGAGGTATCGATACTCCTTAAGGACAGTGAATTCGGGGTAGGGAATCTCTATCACCACGAGACACTGGGGAAATTTTATGCCAGAATATATCTTACTCCATGTGGATTCGAGATTCACTGTAAACCAAATGTCACATGGATCCATGGTGAATCGACGTAAAGTATGTTATGTTCGCCAATAAAATAAATCTCTGTGTGACAAGGTCCCTCCTGGTGGATTGATAAATGACATACTCGGTTTTACAGAAGGTCAGGCATTTGAAGGTTATTAACACAGAAAAGACCAAGAGAGTTCCAAAACAGCTGCGTAGATAAGACAGAGTGAACCAGTTTGATGATTTCTTGAGGAGCAGCGATTTATTAATTAATTTACAGAATAATTAACTAGAAGTCCTACCCTGTCGCCCTAACATCGATATTTTGTGGTAATGATATCCATTTCTATTACTATTTTTTTCACATATTTCCCTTCATGTGGTGTATCATTGTATAAGTGTTTTGAGAATTTATCTACTATTTTGTTAAAAGATTACCACTTTTACAAATCTCATGTATATCTTCACCAGGTCGTTTTGCAAACAATTATTTTGTAAAATGTTGCGTCCTCTGCTCCGTACACATGACGAGTCAATGATTGTTATATCATAGATTATCGTATGTGTCCTAGACAAGAATCAACGTGCTAGTTTTTAACAAACATAATGAACATTAACATAATTGGAAATAATTCAGATGAGTACATTATTAAAGTACAAATTACTAAACGCCACGGGTATACACTGTCCGTTTGCTATAGGTCATTCTGTGGTTATTTGGCTAAACAATATCTCCTATTTTGTATAGCCTGTGAACAATCAACCCTAACGATAAATATATATTTATTTGCATGATCAGAATCATAATAAGTTAAACAATTAATTGATCGATGTTTTATGCATTTTATTCTGATGATAATTTGATTTACTAATATATTAGCAAAGATAATTTGTCAAGAAATGTATTTCGCCTGCAAATTGCAAATAACCTTAAGGCTTGTCCACCCCCGTTGTGAATCGGGAAGGAATGAGACATTGTCCTGGGAATAAGTGGTCAATCGAATTACTGAGGACAAGTGTAGGAATATAGACTGGTTCATTACTCTACTCGTGTGGGTAATAAAGGTAAAGGACAGCTGCGGTCCCTTAAGGGCACCTGCAGCGACACGACCACCAGACACATATAGTCAACGTAATGGCTGTCTGTAAGCGCATATAAAGTAGCTTATTACCAAATCTATGCGGTTGACGACGAGATTAGAGATACGCCGGTCGCCTCCTCAACGCCAGTGAATGGCATTTGATATAAGTGTCGTTGAACCAATACAGAAGTACCAAAATCGAAGGCTATAGTCACATATTGCTCTGGGGGAACCATTTATGGTTCTGTATGGAACCCTCACAGCAAGTAATCCGTATATTTCTCCCTATAATTATATGAAAGAACCATTTGTGTCCTTATATGGTTGCATTTAAATCCATCCTTGTTCCATTTAGAACCATCCTCTGTTCTAAAGAACCCCGAAAGAACCATTACTCAGTTTTAACTATGACATGTACTAATGTCGGCTGGTACATACATACATACATAGTTTAATTAGTGGCGGCTCCATTCCTAAGAATGATGTGCGCCATGACTAGGTTTGTCTCATTAACACAAGTATAACGT